>SNQJ01S0077017.1:0-20956 GCA_010110895.2 Picea sitchensis | reverse complement strand
AGGGTTTGCAATGCTATTTCATCATGATATGTAAGTGTTTTTTCTGCAAAACTTTTTAGCTGAATGGTTGTATTCTTATATTCTTGCATTTATTATAATTTTTTGCTGATTTTAAAACCCTAGGGGACAAACACACAAGTAGGTCGTTATCTCATGTCCCCTAAAAGAGAGATTCTCAGCCATTGAAGAAGGAAGGAAGAGCCTAGCCATTGCTACACTCTTGTCACTTCTTCCCCTGTGCTAGCCGTACCTTTTAAAGTTCAAGAAGGAGGAGACATCCCAGGCCTAGGTTATCTACACCTAGGGTCATCCTGCTTCTAGGGTTTGGTGATAGGGCCTTGCCTTTGCAACACTCTCCCTCGCCTCACTCTTGTGTCTTGATGCTAGCCGTTTTGCCAAGATAAACCTAAGGAAGGAGGAAAGAGCACGAGGCCTTGCTTAAGCAACATCAGAGTGAGCCTCTTTCCCTTAGGGTTTTGATTATGGGGCCCTGCCATTGTCGCACTTTAGAACCCTTCCCTCTAGTCCTTATCCTTTTCCCTTCAAACTTGCGTCCTCTCTTGAATTGACTCCATTTACCCTTAGGCACTGATCTCAAATCTCCAACGTTGAAGTGATAGTGGTCAAACAAACTCTTAAAACTCTTATAAATTGAAATCTTAACTAACTACTAACCCTAATAAGGCTGACGTCATCCTTGGTTATTCCATCTTGACGCAAGATTTTCTATTGATAAGCAATTATATGATGTTTTAAAGAATTTATTGAGTAAGGGATTGATTGGATACATTATTTGTTACATCATCTCGATATTTATTGATGAATTGATATTGTTCCATTACTATATTGATAAACGTTGATCTCGTCAATATCTATTGTCATAATTGCTAATATATTGATATCAGATGGTTACATGAAGTACTAACCCATTGAATCATAGCCTGCATATATTGTTTTGCTATTGTTTTGTTCCGGACAGGTGTTATCATTTGGGGATACACTTCATTATTGTATGTTTAGCCGGACTATCTGATCTTGGTGGTAACCTGTGAAGAGGGACTTTTACTTATACCTTTATACCTCAGCCTCTTCAAAACCCCAAGTTACCAGGGACGTCTCCCCTGGGCCTAACCTCCCTAAAGAGAAAGAACCGACCCATTGTGGTGACATTGGGTGGGGCAGGTTCTTGTTACGCCAGTTTGGCCTCTACCTTCTAGCCATTTGACCTAGCTACAAACTGTGTAATAACACAGTGATTTTGTCGCATTCCACTTCGTCGATTGTCGCATCATATTCAACTCGTCACACTCCATTGTGTTGTTCGTTGCACTAGCTCAAGGCACCCTACCTATTTTCTTTTGTGAAACTTTCATTTGTTTAGTCGCAGTCCACTCTGTCATGGCACTGACTTCATCTCGTCACACTCCACTGCATCATTAGTCGCACTAGCTCAAGGAACCTTGCAGATTTTCTTCTACGCCATTAATCCTTTCGTCCTTTGATCCTTCTGCCCACTTCTTTTTTTTATCTTTTCACGACTTCCTCTATATGTGCTCCATATTTGTATTTCATTGCTCTATAACTAACAATATCCATGATCATTTTGACATCAATAAAAACATATGTGCAACATGAAACATATCCACAATTATCACAAATTATATCCTCAAGAAATGCACTTTTGTTTGAAACATATCCACAATTATCACAAATTATATCATCAAGAAATGCACTTTCTATGATATTTTATATATCTATTTAGGTTGTTCTCTCCTTTAACCACTAAATACCAATTCAATTTTGGCATATAAGAGCTTATTTAAAAGAAAATATACTAGAAGGGAAGTCAATAAGAGATGGGGAACACAATGTGTGTAGCCTTCATCCCCATCATTGTTGTTTGCGTATTTGCACAACACCCCAAGTGACCCTCTCTTGACTCTTGATGTGAGTATCTAGTAATCTAAGCTTCATGCCTATGATTTTAATATCTTTCTCTGCTATTATGAATAATCTATAACTTTGCTGCCATATTCCATCATAACAATCTCAAGAAAAGACTAGAGATTCACATTGTATGTCCCTTTACTACTATCAATTTTTCATTTGGAAACAAGAGTTCAAAGCAACGCCATTTTACTAGTCTTCACATACAAATTAATTTGTTTTAAGCTGGTACATAGTGTGCGGTCTAGTTCAGTAGTTGACTTAACACAACACAAAAAACCCTCAAAACAAGGCACTAATTTAGTGTTAAAATGATTTGGGTATTCAAGTGAAAATCCTCTTTATTAATAACGACGAGCAAGTGTACCTTATAATGTTGTGCTCCGAGTTTGGAATCACATAGGAATTTTAACTAGATCATCAAAGTTAGAGTATCTCTCAAGGAACTTCTCTAGTCAATCAATATTCAAATTTCAAACTATCATTGGCAAAAAACTCACACCCAGATCTACCCTGCCAAAAACCCTCGGTGTTTGTACACAAATAGTGAATGTGATGAAAAAAGTACTCCAAAATTGTGTTGGTAATACAATTTTATACATCCTTGATTTTATGTAGTTTAAATTACCACTAGTCATAGTTGTTGTCTCCACTAGATTTAGTTTATGTCTAAATTTCAAACTATGCAATATTTGACGGTGCTTCTGTAATATTTCAAACTATCATTGGAAAAAAACTCACACCTACATCTACCCTTCTAGAAACCCTGGGTGTTTGTACACAAACAATGAATGTGCTGAAAAAATACTACAAAACTATGCTGGTAATGCAAGGTTATACTTTCATTCTTTTATGAAGTTTTCAAGTATTACCATTCATCATTGTTGTCTCCACTAGATAGAGTTTGTGTAAAATTTCACACTCTGCAATATTTGATGGTGCTTATTCCCACATATTCGTCTTCAACACTCCTGATGGTTCATGTTATCCCCCATTTCTAGGGATAACTAAGGAGAAGATGTCTCGAGGCCCTCAGGTTGCAGACATGGAGTACCGAGAGACAAATGACTGACAACATCCACATGCACATACAAAGACCTGCTTCACCACCACACATCCTCAGTTCACCACGATGACATTCACCACATCAACTTGCTTCCAAAAGACAATGGGTCTTGCTCCATGAAGTACAAGTCAGGTATTGTGGTAAGTGTCACTTTAATACACGAGGCATTTGAGTATGTTGCATTTAAATCTGCTTTTGATTATAGAACATATGCTTGGAAATTATGCTCTTTGCCTTGTTTTTCCTTGGTGGTTGACATTGTGCCCTAGTAAGTGGTCACCCTTGGGGATGGTTTTTATATTGGGAGGTCTCCTTGATGATTCATTGTGTCATTCCTGATCATACTTATCATATTTCACACTTCATCCTTTTCGTCTCCCTATCTTTTGGTATTTTTGGGTGTACTGACCCAAGAAGGGATTGTACCTCATTTCATTGGAAGAAGGGGTTGAAGGCCCAGAGGGAATGTAGCTGGAAAAGAGATAAAATCCAAAATTATAACCTTTTAGATGCTCTTCCAAAGAGGTCTTGAGAACAATGAAACATTTCTCTTCAAATAATTAAAGACTTGCAAAAGAAAATTTCACATATATAAATGTCCCACTTGTTGAGGGATCTATGTTGGATTATNATCCAAAATTATAACCTTTTAGATGCTCTTCCAAAGAGGTCTTGAGAACAATGAAACATTTCTCTTCAAATAATTAAAGACTTGCAAAAGAAAATTTCACATATATAAATGTCCCACTTGTTGAGGGATCTATGTTGGATTATACAGAGGGGGGGTGAATCAATAATATAGGAATATAATCCTTTTAACCATAAAATGTAGGTGTTATATCAATGTAGTATTAATATCCAATAGTTGTAGAGTAAATAAACAATGAACAAATGAGCAATCATACACATACACAGTACACCAGTGTTTTTATGTGAAAACCCAAAGCAAGAGAAAACCAGAGATTTTTTTTTTCTTATAAGTCTTTAAGAATTACATTCATTGGAAGCACCAACTTCCTTTTTTTTTCAGCTGCAACTGGAAGGAGGCTCCAACCCCCTAGTTTCTTAGGATACGACATGAGGGAAGCTCGAACTCCCCAACTATCTGGCTACAACCAGATGGAGGATACAACCCCCTATGTTCTTCAACTACAATCGGAAGGTGGCTACAACCACCTATCCTTGCCTCGTACAACCATCCTTAAATATAAGTAGAATGATGGAACCACTGTCACACTATCACTATGAGATATATTGTTGTAAACCTGTACCAATCAATCTGCACCAAACAACTTGTAAAAACATGTACCAATAACATGTGCCAACATGTACCATGCATCAAACTTACCTCAACTTGTACCATAAACAAGTGCATCAAACATGCACCAAACATGTACAAATAAGCTATCACAATAACCTGTCCAAATAACCTATCACAACAACCTTTCTCATCAATCTTATCAACCAAATAAGATATACTCACCAAGATCAATCACCTAGACACCTCTCAACCATATGCACAATATCACCAAGATGTGCATCAACCAAGCATAAAACAACAACTCATAACCATCACCAACATCACTATGTGCTTCTAATAATATACCAAGACGAGTGTGCTACATTATCCATAAACCATGTGTCAACAATACTACTAACAAGTGCCTCCAACCATGTACCAAGTATGTACCAATCATGCATCAACTACAAATCAAATATTTGTCTCAACCATGTACCCAACATGTACGTCAACCAAAATCCTTCATCAATTTCATCATCCAAATATGATTTGTAACTCTGTAACAGACATGGTGTATATGATCACATACCTGCAAACCTTCCTTAACTTTAACAACAAGAGACTAACATTTTCATCAAACTTTACTTTAGTCTCACATGACTAATTTTGGATTAGTCAACAACCCTAACTTGCAATAATCATAACTATGTACCTGTAATGAATAAATATCTTAAAATGGTACACAATGTTCTTCAATGTATTTTATGCAATTCCTCCAGGTTTCACAACTTGGAACCTATCAGAAAAGGAGTTATAGAAAAAATGGCATACCTTGTTGAGTTCTAGATTATTCTAGAGATCGAACTTGTAGAGAATGCCCCGCACAAAATATTTTTTGTGTAGATCTAAAAATGGTACACAACATACTACAAACTGTACTCCAACCAATACATTTGTTCTTACTTAATTATGGATCTGTTATGAAGAAGTTATGACATTTTTAGCAGAAACACATGTTTTAGACTAGTTTCAGGACTAGCCACAAACCCTATTTTCCACGGAGTATAACTCCCAAAATAAAACGACCCACAAGCTGAAATTTGTATCACAGTTACTTGGATATGTTTTCTAAACGGTCTCCAGATTTTGTGGTCTGACTCATTCTAGAAAAAAAGTTATTACAAAAATGGTGAGATGACCTATAAATAACATACCTTAGAAAACATCATCAAAATAATTTGTCCTCCTTTGAATTTTGACCTTATTTACTTCACATTCCCTCTGAAATTCTCCTTAGATATCCTTTGGTTATCTCAGTCACTTGTAGATATTCAATATTCTCAATGGATACCAATGTGATACTCTTGTTCTCTTATTTATACTCTCCAAGTAGCTTCCTCTAGAAGTATCCACTTAACCACTTTGTCTACTTAGCCACTTTGTCCACTTAACCAACTTTGTCCACTTATCCACTTTTTCCACTTAACCATTTTGTCCACTTTGCCAACCTTTGTCCACTTAGCCACTTTGTCCACTTAACCACTTTGACTACTTTATTATTTAAATAATTTATCTTTACTCAAAACTTCTTGTTGCAACTAACTTTTATATAATTATTCAATTCATAGCTTCTTTTCTCTTAACTAACTTCTTGTTGCAACCACTTTATTATTTAATTTATTTCTTGGTCAACCACTTTGACTATTCAATCTTCTCATCAAAACTACTTTACCATAATTACCAACTCACAAATTCTTGTTGGAACTAATTTATTTTTAATTATTTTCTCAATGCAACAACTATATCCATGATTAACTCCTAGTTTCACCCACTTTGACTAGTCAACTTCTTCTAGGAGTTTCTAGAGTAATTTGACTTCTTTGACCTTCTAGGGACTTCTAGATAACTCATGAGGGTTCTCCAAATTCACAAGGCCATAACTCTCTAACCATGAGGAGTTATGTGACTTTCCACATATCACCAGAAATGGCATGACATGTATTATCCATATAGAATAGTATTACCTATAAATTCATTGATCTTCATGCCCTTATACCTCAAAGAGACTCGGGTATCTTACCCATGCCTTTGTGCTACCAAAATCCACTACCCGACTTCTCCAAGGGTTGACATCAATCACTAAGGGTTGACATCAATCTACAATATCACTCTCCAATGGTTGACATCAATGACAACCAACAATCCATACCAATTGTCACTAAACCTAAGCCAATTGTCTGACAGGTTTGAGGCTGTGCGACAATATTCATGTAGATTGGGGGAGAATCCATCATCCTTGAAGAGACTATGGCATTTGGTTTGATTTTTGTAGTATTGTTACAACTACTGTAACATCCATAGATTTCTTTTACTATTGTATTTTATATTGCATTCATAAAAAAAATGTCAAGGTTGCCTCTTCCATTTTATGTGTATTGGTGTCATATGCAATATGTTTAATAAAAATCTATGTGGTTAAAAAACATGCAAGATATTTGTTAAAAGTTGCTAGCCGAAAACTACCAAGCTACTACAACCATGTTGCAGTTGCTTAAGAAGGTAAATCCATAATGTTTGAAAAAACTTTTGAGGAAGCTAGAAGAAAATAAATACATGCATGATTACTAGAAGTCTCTAACATTTGTAAGAATACATTTGTGTAGTTTTATTCTTCAAAATCTATTACACCCTCGTGTACGGAAGCTAACCCAAGGATTTGGATGAGGATTATTTTAAAAGCATATGGAAGGAAGTAAAGAAGGATGAACATGAAGGACATGTGGAGGAGCATGCATATAGCCACGAGGAGGATGTGTGCATAAAGGAAGACCAAAAAGTAGCCTATGATACATCATTAGAGTTATCCAATGAGGTCAATGACACTAGTGTGTTGGATGGGTATACCACCGATGAATCAACAAAATATGAGGATGCAAAATCTTATGATGACTATGAGGAAATGTTCCAATCAGCCGATGTTGAGGATCCAACATCTTTCTCTATGTATAATGCTTATGATGAGGGTAG
The DNA here is from genome assembly GCA_010110895.2 of Picea sitchensis. Classification (NCBI taxonomy): domain Eukaryota; kingdom Viridiplantae; phylum Streptophyta; class Pinopsida; order Pinales; family Pinaceae; genus Picea; species Picea sitchensis. Next base: position 13,676 of record SNQJ01S0077017.1, on the reverse strand, counting down.
TTCAAGTGTGATAGCACCTACATAGGATGAGGATTCAACACCATATCTCACTTATGATGTCGATGATGAAATTAAACAAATACCCTTATCATTGTAAGATTTGGAGGACCGATTAATTGTCAAGGAAGAGAAGATTGTACAAGTATTGACGAGGGTAGATGATGCTCATAATTTTATTGAAGACCTTATGTGGAAAACCAAGTTGGAGGAGAGGCAAAAGGGACTTGTAGATGGAGCCACTAGTACCCAATTGTGGATCATCAAAGATGCACTAGAGCAGATGAAATCCGATTACTTGCAGTTGTTCATGGATGGGGATCTTGCTCTTAAGTTCGTTGAAGACAAGGAAAGGGAGGTTGAGGAGATTTGTCACCAACTGAGTTTGGCATGCTCTTCATTGGAATCATCATAGAATCCATCAAATTGGACAACCATGACACATGAGGGCACAAGTGGAACTCATGATTTGAGGGAAGAGCCATTTGTAATGACTCTGCATGATGAGCATTCAGAGTTGCATGGGCTCAAGGAGGGCTCAAGGAGAGGGTTGACGTAGAGGGCTTTGACCATGCACTTGTCTTGTATTGTGAGGATCATGAGTTGCATCTATTGGAGATCCCACTAAATCCTCAAGGCTTAACTATGGAGGATATAGTTGAGCACACTTCTTGTCGACCATGCCGCAAGGAAGTATATGCATCCATGGATTGGGTGGATAGGTGCATGAAATACATGGGCATGCTCTGGGATACAGGTTCAGGTGACACCAATTGAGTGATGGATACAATAGTACCTACATTATACATGATTGTATGGGATGACCCAGTGATAGGAAACAATATGCAGGGACATTCATTCACACATGATAATGTACAGTGTACTTGTGGGGTGTTTCTGTTGGGAATACCTCCCGAAAAATTCCTCAGGCATACCATTGAGTTGAGGTTGCCTAGGATCATTAAATGGATGGTTAATCATCAGGGAGTAGCATATTTCTTAATGATATATCTTTAGATGAGTATCAGGGAGAAGGATATGCACATGTTTGCTTTCAGACTTCATGGTGATCTCTTGGTCATACCCTTGGGGTTGACCAACACATTAATCACTTTCCAGTCTTGCAGGAAGTGACATAGGAATCTATGGTTGTTGTTTGATGCCCTCATTATATACAATGGGACATGGGAGTTTCACCTGAGTCATTTGGATGGGACATGTGGCATTGTGGCCATGTCAGAAGTTTTTCAGGAGGAGATCTAGGCTTTGTTGGATCAATTCATGGAAATTTCAGCATGCATTGGGAGATATGGAATTCCATTCTAGTGGAGGGATCCTGAGATTCATCGAAGTGATAGAATGCTTCAGATGATAAGGATGATCAATAGGGTCGCGTTAGTCATTGTTCTGTGTCATTGTGGGGATATTGTGAGAGGCGTTGTTGAGATTTTTTCTATATGGTGAGGTAGATTTTTCTTGACGATATGCGGGATCGAGTCTATCTGTGGGTTGGAATACCTTTACTTCATTGAGATGCCTAGGTGAGACATAATCTAGGATAGTGATTTCAATCCTTTCGGGGATCTCAACTTGGGGATCCAGGAGAGGAGAGTGTAGTCTCAACATGATGATCTGATGATTATGACTCGAGGGCTGCAACGTCATCATGATGGGTCCTTTTTGGTGATAGCATGGGGCCCTAGGACTACAATTTTTGACAGCTCAATAGCTGAGGCATATGATTTGGCTAGTTTTCACCTCTTAGGATTTACTCCTGGGATGCTTAGGATTGGTTTCTTTGAGGAATGGTATTATGAGGAGTTGATCGAGTTTGTGCAGTTTCTTATTTCCTAGCTTACCAAAGGTATTCAAGTGGATTCTTGTGATGGCACCTGACAGAGAAGGGCTATGAGTAGAGGGTACTTCACATCGTATATGTTAGTTTGGGACCTTAGTGAATTTACCACTTGTAGGTTGGTCTGAGAAAGGTTTGGATGAAGGGAATTTGGAGACGATGCATTGAAAGACTTTTTGGATGAACCCTAGATGATTTTAGTAGGATGGGGGTGCTGGAATATTAGGTCTTTCCCTTTTGATACCTGGAGGTTAGGTGTCATTGATGCCCTATTAGTTTGTGACCATGTAAATTTCTCTAGGATGTCTAATTTTAGAGTTGGTTTTGTTGACTTTATGGAGATACATTAGCATGGAATGATCCTCGATAGTGGGGATGATTATTTGAGGCATTACAACTTGTGGAGGATGCAGACTTGGCATGACGGTTGAACGTTCAAAGTGGCACAAAAACAACATGGTGGTTCCTTTTTTAGATTAGCTTGGGACCCCGAAACTTCAATATTAGACAGTTCAACAATTGATACAGAGGCGAGATCCAATTTTTTATTCCACGAGATTGGTTCCCTAGTAACACATTTCTTTGAGGGGTTGATTGATTTGTTGTAGTATTGAGTTTCTCTACTTATCGGTGATATTTAGGGGGTTTCTTATGCCCGTACATTGACGAACTACGCATTGAGCGAAGGACGCTTCACATCCTCAAGGGTGGTTTGGAATCTTGGTATCATTTTTACTTTCAGTATGGTTCAATTGATGGTGCGTCAGTTTTTGATGACATTTCTTAAGGACAAGAAATATTTGGGAAGGGAGGACAGTGATGTCCCTAGTTTTGGATTCCCCTACTCCGCAATTAGAGGTGACCTTGTAATTTTATGTCGACCCGACGAGAGGAGTAAAATTAGGTTAACATTGAGCTTGGGAAATTTGCATTGGTTATAGGGGGTCCAAGCTATCCCATTCCACATCTTTCATCATCGGGATCGTGTTCACACAATCCACTCTTGGTTCTGTGGCATTCTGACGATTTCTAGAATTTTGGTTATTATTGGGAATAATTTAATTAAATGTACTAAATATGTTATTGGGACCATATTATCTGAAGGGATACATGAGTGTAATAGCTCATTGGAACCTAAACAGAAAGGCCTAAAGGTCGAAATGATGAGAAAAAGATTTCCGACGTCCGGGAATGACTTAGAATCCAATTAATCACTTTTTGCCATTAAAAGGATGTTTAAAAGGGTTATAAAGTGAATTTAATCTTCATGTGGATTTGGTCAAAGAGAGGAAAGATCTAGAAGGGGTTCAGAGAAGTATAAAGGAAGGGTATCACTTCACCTTTCCTCATTATGATTCGATCTCTCATTTTGGTGTGCTCTTTGAGCCATTGTTTCGTTTGGGTTTAGCAAAAACCTTCCACCATTGCAGTTTAGTTTCGATGATGCAATATCCACACTAGCTAGACAAGGACTCAAGAGGATCCATACAGGAACTTCAACTAAGCTTCATATGTGGTTTGATAATAGTTTGGAGGTGCATATTCATAGGTTTTTATGGTGGTGACCGTGACATCATCTAAGTTTTGGCATGTTATTGTGCGATTTTCATTGATTTAGTGCAGCTTCCATTGCAGCCATTGGATGATTGTATTCATATTTTCATTCATAATAAAATAATCCATGATTTTCTTCTATTACATGTGTATCTAGCTTTGTCGGTAATATGTTTGAAAAAAAGGATTAAAATATTCTAATTAATTGTTGAGTTTAGTAAGGGCTCCTAAACTCACTCATTGGACTCTTATATAAAGGAGAGATGTCATTGTGACATTAGATCATCATTGTGGAAGAATGGAGTTAGCATAAGTGAGTCTGCACTTGTGTCAAGGAGGATTGGTGATCTCATCAAGGGAAAGTCTGCAAGGTGGTAAATTTGGCCCTGAAGAGAGGAGCGAAGAAAGTTGCACGTGTGGAGAATTTTTTTTGTACCATATGTGATTTGTAGGAGGGCAAAGCACATATATATGTGGGTTGTAGAAGGATAAATCACATATAGGGTATACACGACTTTCAATAGAGAAAAAAACATATATCTGAGGGTTTCCAGTAAGGTGAATCACGTATCTGATTTTCTAGGCAAGTACATATCCATACATGTTGACAGGTGACGTTAGTAGGTTGTATAGGTGATCTACAACATATTTGTGGATGTGATATTTAGAGAATATTGTTGAGATTTTGTTTTCTTGTTTGTATATTGGAGGAAAAGGTTGTCCCCAGACTTGGTGATTTTGAGAGGACTAGTTCTTTCCTTAGTTTTGGTGAATTTGAGAGGATTGGTTTTGGTCCTCAGATTTGGAGAATTGGATAAGGTTACAGAACATAAATTTGTGTCTCATATGTGTTGATGATTCATCTTTGATATTTTGTGTTTTTGATACATATGTTTTCATTTAATAATTTTCAATGTAGAATTGTTCAGTGATAACAACTAGGGTGCTATTGTTGGTTCACTAGGAAGCAATTTCTCAGATTTGAAAAATTAGTCACATAGAGTTGCAAGTGAAAATTGGCATGGTATCAGAGCTTGGGATTTGAAGATAAAGGGATCATATTTGAGACACATTGTTGACTACAACACTGTAAGAGTGTTGTACTTGTTCTTGTTCTTGTTTTTGTTCCGGACAGGTCAAGATGGTGAATACATTGAATCTTCAGGATAGGTTGGAAGGGGCAACCAAATTCCGGGCTTCGAAGGTAAGGGTTATCCTTATGTTGGAAGAGAATGACCTCAAGGAGTATGTTGAGGATATGGTTCTTAGCCCAAATGATCTAGTAGATTTGGCATTTCACAAGAAGGAAGTGAAGGCCAAGCGGGTATTGCTAGAGTCCATGAAGGACCACTTGATTCCTCACATTGTCGAGAAAGAAATTGTCAAAGATATGTATGATGCTTTGGTGGGTCTTTACCAAAACAATAATACTGGTAGGATGTTACACTTAAAGAATTGACTTCATATTGTCAAGATGACCAGTGAAGACACAATTGTTAGTTATCTTATGAATATTACTTAGATCTGAGATCAACTCACAACTATTGGTGAGACAATGCATGATGTTTAGTTGGTCAATGTAACATTGAGAGGTCTTCCTAGGTCTTGGGAGCCATTTTTGTAGGGGATTTGTGCATGAGACAACTTGACAGACTTTGACAGACTATGGAAAGATTTCATCTAGGAGGAGACTTGGTTAGTATCCATGGATGATATGGATGGTGTGGTAAAGAGTAGCAGTGATGAGAACCAGACCCTTGCAGCCTGCACTAGGAAGGGCATAAGGGGTTCTATAGACAGAAGATGTCAGTCAGGGAGAAGGAATTCTCCTGAGAGGGAAGCATCTCCAGAGTCGAGATGGAAGAAGGATCTTAGTAAGATCAGATGTTTTGAGATTCATGATTTTGGGCACTATTATTCACAGTGTCCACACTAAAGGGGAAGAGGAAGAGGAAGAAGGAAACATGCATCAACAACAAAGGTTAATGAGGTTGCAGACAGGCTCTAAATGGAGATCTTGTTGTTCTTCTCCCTTTCAGGTATTGTCTCCAACATGGAGATATGGTTGGTGGATAGTGGAGCATCTTTCCATATGATAGGTCCTAGAGATTTGTTTGACACTCTCACATAGACTGGCTCAGACTTATGTGTGGAGTTTGGTACGAGAGCCAAACATTCAATATGAGGATCTGGTACAATATCATTTCGATTAGAGTTAGGAGATATATTGAGGGTGTTGAATGTATTGTGGGTGCCAGAACTCAGGAGGAGTGTTCTCTTAGTCTTAGATATTAGGATGAAGGGGTATCATGTATTGTTTCAAGATGGATAGGTACTTCTTGTGCTCAGACGATCTAGCTTCAGATCAACAATATCTCTTGGAGTTAGGGAGGGAACCCTATATAGGCTGAGGGGCCAGCCTATGAATGTTATGGCCAACAAGAGAAAAGAGAAATATGAGGAGGAGAAAGTGGCTCCACCAGTGATGAGGTAGGTGGCCCCACTAACAACACAGGTTCATAGGGAGCAGGTAGCTCCACGAGTGGTAAGGCAGGTGGCCCCACCATTAGTACCATCTCAGAGCAAGCCATAGTTCAGAGGGATTCAACCCTTAGGATCCAAGAGGGAGGAGTAGCCTCCTAGGACTATGTAGAGGAAAATGGATAGGGAGTAGATGGACCTAGAGGTTGTGCAGACTCAAAGGGAGTCAAGTTTTAGAAGGAGCATGCGATCTCAGAGTGAGCCAGATATCAGGGAGAGTCAGTTGGCTCAGAGAGAGAGATGGTCATCTAGAGGGAGTTCCCATTTAGGTTTAGGTGGGAGAGAGACATATTCTAGGACTGACAGGAAAGTGTCATGGGTTGAGGAGGATAGACAAGAGCTTCAGATGCAGAAGGATTCTAGCACATCTGAGACCTCCATGGAGGATACATTTGTTTCAACATGTTTTGTTATAGTAACAAAGGAGGCAACCAATCAGGAGGACCGAGGAGTAGGATTTGCTTCAGTCATAAAGGGAGAAACTAGTGAGGCAAATTACACATTAGGATTTTCTTTAGTGACCAAGGATGCAACCAATCAGACAAATTTTTCCTCGGTAACCGAGGATGTGGCCAGTCAGATAGATTGGATAGCAGGTTGTGCTCCAATGACCAAAGATGCAACTAGTCAGAAAGATTGGATAGCAGGTTGTGATCCAATGACCAAAGATGCAACCAGTCAGATAGTTTGGACAACAAGAGTTGGGGATGAGTGGAGTGAAATTGTGATAACATATCTTATGGAGACCGAGTTCATAGACCCATTTGCCACAGTGATAGAGGGAGTATATAGTTTATAATACTATTTGAGTACAGATGAGGTGGTATATTTAGATCTATATCTAATATGTGAGAAATTGGTGCATCCAAATGTTGGAGGATGGGATACCTCCCTCGCTAAGAGGGAGTGTTGATTTTTTTATAGCTTCAGAAGGTATTCCCACTAGAAGCCAAGGTTTCATGCATGTGGGAATTTTTATTGGCACTAGTTTTGAATTTAGTTTCCATGAAATTGACCTATAAATGAGGCTAGAGCCTCATGGGAAAGTTGATGGGTTTTGTGGGTTTGTGTGGGGGTGCCACATCCACAAAGAGGATTAAATTATTCTAATTAATTGTTGAGTTTAGGAAGGGATCCTAAACTCACTCATTGGACTCCTATATAAAGGAGAGATGTCATTATGACATTAGATCATCATTGTGGAAGAATTGGTGCTCAAGGAGGATTGGTGCTCTCAGCAAGGGAAATTCTGCAAGGTGGAAAATTTGGCCCTGAAGAGAGAATCAAAGAAGTTGCAAGTCTCAAGAGAATTTTTCGTATCATATGCGATTTGCAGGAGGACGAAGCATGTATATATGCAGGGTGTAGAAGGACAAATCACATATAGGGTATACATGATTTGCAATAGAGAAAACAATGCATGTCCAAGGGTTGCAAGTAAGGTGAACCGCGTATCTGATTTTCTGGGCAGGTACAAATCCATACAGGCTAACATGTGATTTCAGCAAGCCGTACAGGTGATCTACAACAAATTCATGCGCAAAGGATATTTCCAGAACAATGTTGAGATTTAGTTTTCTTGTTTGTATATTGAAGGACAAGGTTGTCCCCAAACTTGGTTATTTTGAGAGGACTAGTTCTGTCCTCAGTTTTGGTGACTTTGTGAGGATTGATTTTGGTCCTTAGATTTAGAGAATTGAATAAGCTTACAGAACAACAATTTGTGTCTCATATGTGTTGATAATTTATCTTTGATATTTTTTGTTTCCGCTGCATATGTTTTCAACCAATAATTTTCAGTGTAGAATTGTTTAGTGATAACAACTAGGGTGTTATTGTTGGTTCAATAGGAAGCAATTTCTCGGATCTAAAATTTAGTCACATAGAGTTGCATGTGAAAATTGACAATTATGGCAAGGTTTGTTCAAAGGATTTGGCACAAATATGAATCTTAGTACGACATATCACCCAGAGTTCGATGGGATTACATAAAGGACCAATAGGATAATTGAAGACATGCTTAGGATATACATGATGGATCAACCATCAAAATGGGAAGACTATATCCACTTAGTGGAGTTTTCTTATAATAATGGGTATCAAGCCTCATTAAAAATGAGTCCATTTGAAGATTTTTATAGCAGAAAGTGTAACACACTAGTGAGTTGGGATAACCCAACAAATAGAGCCATCATTGGGCCAGATTTACTAAAATAAATTGTTGTGGGTGGGAAATCCCTCCTACAGACTAGCACTAAGGGTTTTATCATGCATGTAGAAATGACCTAAAGATTCTTACTTTTTACCATCATCCCATGCCTAAACCCCCATTACTCATATGTAAATACAAGGCTCAAGAGATTAAGTTGACATACCTTATTTTTCGTGTTTGATGTCGATCCCTTTTCGCACTTGGTCATTCTTTGAATACAACTCTCCTCCCAATGCCAACCTGCATTCACTAAAGAAAAACAAAGAAATCCACATGCATTTGATCTATGAACTAAAAGGCTAGAGATTTAATCAATCATACAATCAATATTCCAATAATGACAATCTCATATGGCGGGATGGGAAAAGCACTTCTTTTATTAACTTCACAATGATACCTTACAATGATAAAGTCAACTACTACTCCTCGATCCTAGTCTTGGGCTCTTCTTCCATTGTCTTCCAACTGCTTTTCTCTATACTTCTCTTTTCACAAGGATGGATAAAGGTTGGGACAAAGGGAATGCTTAATCAGGTATAGTTTCTTTACTATGATTCTCCTCCTTTCAAATGGGACCCTTACCTCTTAGTTTATAGGCTAGAAGGAGCTAGGTATTTGGTCAAATGACTGGCCATGCATGGCCGAAAGGTTTAGTTAACTTGCCCAAAGTTGTGTGTTCTGTCAACAACTTTCCTTTTTTCATGATTTTTTAGGTATATGTGGGATGTATTGGAGCAACTAGCGTGTACACGCTTGCAGTAACAGAGCAGGGCGCATGGGCCTTTATAAAGAGGGTTTTTTAACTAGAGTTGTTTAGTACTAGCTTGGCAAAGAAGGCATATGGGATGGCCTGACGTCAGGTAAGTATGTTTGGTGCAAATTAGGGTTATAACATATGCCCCCTAATGTGTGAGGTCAGAAGAGGATCTGATGGCCGAAATACATTACCAATATTTATCAACGTAGCAAATCGGTGAGCCCAGGGACCAGAATTTGGGAGGTGCCATCTGTAAAATAACAATTGTCGCACCGAGGCGGGCATACCCATGTTCGGAATGAAATAAAATCATGGCTACCAATCAAATACACTGTATATCCATGTCATATAACTATATAAAGTGTAGCCGCGAGCGATACATAGCAGATCTACATCTCAAAATAAAAAAAATATACATGTATAGTATCCATTTTCTAGAAGATGATAAGGCCTGATGGCTGGAGATGAGGTATTCAAAGCTCGAGCAACAACTTCAAAATCTTCAAAACTTGGGTAGGAGTGTAATATGAGTGTACGACTTCACTACCCAGAGGTCTTTGACATCTCGCCGATCGTGGACTAGAGAATCTTGATGATCAGATTGAAGGCTTCATTGATTTCGAACAAAGACTAGATTGGACTTTCTGTATGGCCGAGCATGAGGGAAAGAGACAAACTGCAGAGGGGTCGACTCAGGCTTGGAAAAAATTCCCTTGGACAATAGCACGACAAATGATGAGACTCAGGTAGCATGGCATTAACTTAAGTTCACAAGGCAGGAGGCAACGCAAACTCTCCATATGTTTGGAAGAATAACCAAATGGAGGAGGCTACAACTCAATGTAGCGGGAACAAATTCCTAAGGTCATATTAAATACCAGGGCTTGATGAACAAATGGAAGGATGTGCTTTATCCAAGGGCGACTCATTATGCTTCCAATACAAAGAAAATACTTTTCCCTTCCTCTTTTTGGGGTATATTTGATTTTTTTGTCTTTTTCAATAATTTTGGAAAAAGAATAAAAGAATGTTACATTACAAAGGAGGGATGAGTGTCGCAAACATACGAGTTTGAGGTGCAAGGAAAATACTGATGTTCAAAGTAAGGACACTCAGGAAAAATCCCTCCTGGGGCCAAAGGTGTCCAGACGTGGAGGCAAAGTGCTACAGGGCTTGCGTATAAGGCATGCTTCAAATGGTTCAGTTGAGAGAAACATGGAGCCAACATTAGACCAAAGACGCAGGTATGAAAACGTGGTTAACAAAACACACAACGATAACATCCTTCGATGTAAGTTTAACGAGCCCAGAGAAGGTAAGCTCGGTGGTTTTTCATATTTATAGAGTCTGAAAAACGTAAAAGGAGACTCCAATGGGGTACCTTTTTCGGAGGTAGTCTAGTCAGTTCGAAAAAGGGGTAAAATAGCACCGACACGACGTGTATTCAAAACAATTTTAACGAGTTTGATAAAGACAAGATCACTCGACGATTTTTCATTTTTAAGGAGTCTGAAAAAAGCTTAACTATGGACTCCTTCATGAATGTTCTTCTGGACCATTTTAATGAGTGTGAAAGAATAAGATCACTTGACGATCTTTTCAATTTTAGGGAGTTTGAAAAGAGCTTAACTATGGACTCCATGGGGGTTCCTTTTTCGTAAATGTAGTCCCTCAGGTCCAAAAACGGGTTAAAATTATACCTGAGGGTACTCTTCTAGAGATCCAAGGCCTCTAGAGTATACCTTTGTTCATACAGTTGACCATCCAGACTGAAAAAGGGGTAAACTACCACTGGATAGACTTGACTTCAAATTTTAGTTTAACGAGCGTGAAAGGCCACAAGATCGCTCGACAATCTTTTCATGTTTAGAGGGTCTAAAAAGGGCTTAAAAGAAGACCCGTAAGGGGCTATGACTCATGTATGGAACTGGTTCAGGTAGAGCCCGCTGCTAGGCTCAGACCAAGAGTCTCCTTGATAGTCAATTTGGAAAGTCTCCCAAAAGGGAAGAAAACACAAACCACAATGGAAGTCCTCCCACGGTATAGAAACTGTAGTCATGGCTTCAAGGATAGCCTCATCTGAAGACAATTCAAAATCCGAGAAATCACGCAAACGAGGGTCAACAGTCCCAAAGGGTAAAGTAAACTGACCATACTCCATATGATGATGGAGGTTCTGGCCAGGACTGGCAGAGTCTATTAGTGAAGAATCACAAGCATGAGGGCTTGAGGATCTACAAACAACGAGATCAGACTTGGAAGGATACTCAAGCCTACTTGGACCAAGAGAGGGAAGTAAGGGTTCCCATGCCCCCATTGGATAAACCAATGGATCAATTGCTGAGACCAAGTCTCGAGAGGGAAAAAATGATTGCACAGGTTCCTTCTCAGAAGCAATTAAACACCAAGGATAAGATGCCACATAATTAACCCGTGGCGGGGTGGAGTCTACACGAACACTAGGAACATATAAAGGGGAAGCTTGAAATAACGTTGAATTAGGATGGTGATTATCAGATGCTAGCTAGTCAATAGTGACAATGCTTCCATTATGGGGGAAATGCATCACCCAGAAGAGCGTAGATACCACAACGTTCATAGCATATACATAATCATGCCCGAGAAGTATATTGAAATCTAACGGGCCTTGCACCACTATAACATCGACATGGACAATTTTCCCACCTAACGAGATAGGCAACTGAGGAAGAACTCCTAAACAATCACTAAGACATATGTCAAAAGCCAATAGCTCATGTGAAGTAGACACAAGCTTGGGAGATCCCAAGACTTTCCAAACCAAGGAGGATAAAATACTGGCAAAGGCTCCTTCATCCATAATACATCGATAATTTTTTTTTGAACTAACTTCAACCCTTATTTGAAAAGGTGTAGAAGAAGGAAGACGAGGCTCAACAAGATCATTCCAATCAAAGGAAACCATCCTAGGGCTTGGAAGGGGTGTGCTCGAAATGAGCGGAATGCCCCTTTGTTATGAAAGTACTGAACTAGAAATGCTAAAAACATAGTCGGTAGACATGTCACTCCCCAAAAGAAGAGTGGGATCATCCAATGAATGCATCGACATTACCACTTTTGCAACCAATGGATGAATAGGCTGCAGGACTACATAGTCTAAAGGTCCCTTAGCCCCCAGAAGAGGAGTGGGATTAGTCGATGACTGCATCGGCATGACCACTCCGCAACCAATGGATGAATAGGCTACATGACTACATGGTCTAAAGGTACCTCACCCCCCAGAAAAGGAGTGGGATCAGCCGATGACTGCATCGGCATGACCACTTTCGCAACCAATGGCTTAATAGGCTGTGAGACTACATGGTCTAAAGGCACCTCACCCCCCAAAAGAGGAGTTGGATCAATCGATGACTACATCGGAATGACCACTTTCACAACCAATGGATGAATAGTTTGTGAGACTACATGGTCTAAAGGTACCTCACCCCCCAGAAGAGGAGTGGGATCAACCGATGACTGCATCAACATGACCACTTTCACAACCAATGGTTGAATAGGCTACAAGACTAAATGGTCTAAAGGCATCTCACCCCCCAAAAGAGGAGTGGGATCAGTCGATGACTGCATCGACATTACCACTTTCACAACCAATGGATGAATCGGTTGAGAGACTACATAGTTTAAAGGAACCTCATCCCCAAAACGAGGAGTGGGATCAGTCGATGACTGCATCGACGTGACCACTTTCTCAACCAAAGGTTGTATAGGTTGAGAGACTACAAGGTCTAGTGGCACCTCATCCCTCAAAAGAGGAGTGGGATCAGCCGATGACTACATTGGCGTGACCACTTTCTCAACCAAAGGATGAATAGGCTGCAAGACTACATGGTATAAAGGCACCTCACCCCCCAAAATAAGAGTGGGATCAGCCGATGACTGCATCGGCATGACCACTTTCGCAACCCATGGTTTAATAGGATGAGAGACTACATGGTCTAAAGGCACCTCACCCCCCAAAAGAGGAGTGGGATCAGCTGATGACTGCATCGGCCTGACCACTTTCCAACCAATGGTTGAATAGACTGCGAGGGAACCTCAAAAGACTCAGAATTAGAAGAGCTTGCAGACAAGGAGAACAATCTTTGTACCTCTGGAATGCCAGGGCACAAATGAGTAAGGTGATCTCCCTTTCAAAGCTTATAAGGGAACTTAGGCTTATGTCTTATCCATCTAGGTTTCTCAATAGAATTAATGCCCCCAACATGACTAGCAGTGGTTGGTTTCACATCTCCAACATGACTTGCAGAGGTTAGTGATGGGTCGATAACATGATTTGTAGAGGCTACAGTCCTATTACCAGTATGACTAGCAATGACTGGACATTTTCCCCCAGCATGACTTGTAGAGGGTGGGTGTGTGCCCCCAGCATAACTTGCAGAGGCTGGGTGCTGGTCTTCAACGTGACTTGCAGAGGTTGTCAACCTATCTCCAACACGACTCACAGAGGTTGGTGATTTCTTTTTCCTATTCTTCCTCTTTCTATTTCATTTGGAATTACAGTTACTAGTAACTGTACTTTCACCAGAGGCGGGAGAAGGAGGAGGAGAAGACTTTGTTGACGAAGAAACATCAACAAGGTGCCCATGACACAAAGTGCTTTACTTATAATCGTCAAGAGCATTTGGGACATTTGGAATGGTACCCAACCAAACCGGTAATCCCACATTCAACCCAAGAATGTACAAAGTGGCCATCAAAGGGACACCAATGTTTTCGAAGAA
>SNQJ01S0077016.1:36594-55033 GCA_010110895.2 Picea sitchensis | reverse complement strand
TTCTCGATGGTTTTTATAATGGTGTCTCTTGCTATGTTGGTTTCCCTCATGATCTGAGAAGCATGATCTCCCCATAGATGGAGCATTGATTGAATAAATTCTCTATTGGCTCTTCCTTTTGTTGACATAGATGACAAATCGAGGGCCCAATAAATCCACGTTTCCTGAGATTGTCCCAGGTAAGGATTCAATTTTGTACCATGAGTCAGAGGAAAGTTGAGACCTTCGACCACAATTTTGATCTCCATATAATATGCCAGGTACTCTCCTTTGGTTGGATATGGAAATTCTCCCGAAGAATGTAGGCTTCTTTAATTTGAACGTACCCAAGGGGGAGTGTCCCCATTGGAGAATGTCCGATCCATTTATAATGCGAATTTTCCTTTGGGAAGCAATAGTACGCCAGGGTTGCAAGTCACAATCTGCAGGAATATTGAGGTCGTGAGGAAGAGTTTTCCAGGTTCTCCAAGGGGGATGATGGGAGACATTTAACCAAAGGTCTGCTACCTTTAGGGCTTCCATCTGTTGCATATGATTCTGGAGGGAGCGCGTGCTGTCCAAGGAATGTAGTGGAGGTAACTGTTGCTATGAATCCGTCCAAAAAAGAGCATTCTGACCATCCCGAATTTCCCAGAATGCGTGCTTCTGAATATTAGAGCCTTGGATTTGATCTTTGAATCCGATGAGATGTGCCTCGTTGGTGTGTAGGGCATATTCTTTCTTCCAAAGCTTGGCCCAAAGTTCAGTTGGATACTTGAGCCAACGCCACCAAAGTTTAGCGCTCATAATGTTGTTTAACTTGCCTGGGCCCTTGAGTCCAAGTCCTCCAATAGATTTTGGCCTACAAACTTTCTCCCAGCTAACAAGAGCCCATTTGTTTTTAGCAGGATCATGACCATACCAGAGGAGGTTTCTTTGCAGATTTCGAATAGTTTTAATGTCAGATTGCGGGGTTGCTAGAGCTGAGAAGAGGTAGGCCGAGTGTTATGAACCAAATACTTGCATAAAGAAACACCATAGATATTCAGAGAACAAAATAGAATAAAACCACTTTTTATTATAAGAAAAACTTTGAGGTAGGGAAACACCATACAATGGATCCTATTATGGAAGGGATCCTCTCCTGTTCATTTGCCTCTTTGAAGGGGCATCCTCCAATTGAGCTACATGCTCCCAATACAATAATTCAATTCCCCCCATTACAATTTTTGAACCCCTTTATATAGTTTTACCAACCACCTAAAAACATTCTATAGGAGGAATCTTATAGAAGTAGAGCCTTCTAAGAATTCCTCTTACATTTATTATATCTAACTACCATAGTGGGCCTTATTTAATACTATAGTGGACCTAGTCCACCTTACATTGAATGGCCTCCACTATTATCACTATGGGCCCTTCGGGCCCCCCCACTAGCCCTATAACTACACTACTTTCCACCCCCCTTAGTGTTACCAAATCAATTAGAACATTCTAGAGGAGGAACCTTATTGTGTGAATAACCACCGCTATTTAATAAATAACTCTCGGGATAACAGTAATTTTTTTTTTGTGTTTAAGGTGTGTGCTCACGTGCAGAAGTAACAAACACACTCGACTATACGTCGCCACTCGACAACCATCAAGACGCAAACTACCATGTTCACATCACAATGAAGACTCCAAGGTACACAATGCTAACATTAAACGTATTACACTGGTTGCGTACCTGCATCTAATAGAGGGAAGAATCCATAGTAGATCTTACTATTTCTCGCATTGTGAAAGCAGTATGCTTAATCTTAGTTCTTGTCTGTGAGAGGAGGTCGATAAATTCTCGTCACCTACCGTGAAGAAACTAGAAAATCCCGCTGGTGTGTCACAAGAGGAAACTCCCCGGCTTTTAAAGGGCCCGATACTTGATAATGCACATCGATTCTTTACACAAAATCACACACGCATTACATCTCCTCCGAGGCTACCTCAGTGCTCATATCCCGCCCATTACGTTTCCACCAAACACACAAAAAGCCTTTTACAAACCCAACACAATCTTAATTTTAACAAGGACTCACAAATTATATGAGTCTTAAAGTCATTCCATTGCACAACTCTAAATCATAAATCACATCAAGGTACCCTCCAAAACACATTCAAGGGACCCCTATATTACAAGACTGAAAACTTGACTAGTTTAACATCCAACAAGATAAAAGTCATCAATTGTAATCATAAATATAATGAATGGGTGTAAATGTATTTTAACGCAATAAGTAACAATTAATCTTTCACTACAGCTCAATAATTAACAAATTATCCTGAAATCATTTGACGCTATCATTGTAAATTTACATTATCAATCATCCAATGAGGGTTAGCATCATTACCTTGGTAATATAAAGACTTCACAATTCCTAACTAATTTCATGATAACCTACAATGACTTCACCATAGCGCTAGCATCATTGTATGATTTATGTTATAAGGACTTCGGTGAAATTAAATCCATTGAGCTGCAAGGACATTATACTAAGGATCAAGACATTTACATTTCGATATATTGCATTAGATTACACTATCAATACCTCACATTATAATTCATACATTCCATCATAAGACGATTTATTAAAATAGCATTACCTTACATTCATTATATTATAAAGTAGTAACATTGCAATAACCTGCTGACATAACATTACAATAACATTATCTTACATTACTATTACCCTAACATAATGTAATAATATTTCAATAATACTTCCTTACATTCATTACGATTACCTTTCACAATGACATTTCATTCATTCATTACAATTACATTCCCATACATCCGTTATAATATGATTCATTATAATGTAAAGTCAATGTTTTATGAAAACAAAACTAAGCCATTCTAGAAGTATACACCCAAGCAACTATGATATAACATAAACAGAACTAAATTCGGTTGCCCCTTTGTTATAATTAGCTCCACCATATTTAATTAACCTCACATAAGGACTTTATCATCTAGCATTCAACACCACGGGTCCATTCAAGATTCAATAGATATAATATGCTCTTTATTATTACTTACCACGGGATTCCTTCCAACTATAAAAACATATAAAAAGGTTTGCGCTATCATTTCAATATATAACAACATCCATAATTAAAATGACCATATTTAAAATAACCATAATTTTTAAAGGACTTTAAAAATGACAATATTTAAAATGCCAATATTTAAAATAACAACATTTAAAAATGACACTATATAGAATAACAACAGATTTATATATTATTGGTGATACTAATCATTACCAGATTTTAAAAGGAAAAATATTCCCTTACCCATTTCAGTGAATTTATCATTGGAATCACCTTTATTAAAAATAAACTAAAACACAGCCTTGTTATTTAATCAAATCACGCCGAGAGTGCAGCCAGAGTCGTGAATTCGGAGGCAGCACAGCCGGTGTCAAGGGCGACTGACAAGGAAACAGTCAGAAAAAGTTGAGGAAGGTGAAGGTGTGGGTGACAGTTGTGCAGTAAGAAGTTTTGTGGACGTAACATTGCATGTCAGGTAGATATCCTAATGTGATAGGTAAGGGCCCAAATAAGACCTAACATACACGCAAAATTTCAAGGTAAGGAAAATCATTTCCAGACGCATTCTAACTCTCGTGGACAACTCACACTGGGATACTCATAGATCAATCCCAGACGTAAGATGAAACCGACGCCGAGGGAGTAGGGTGAGAGAGAGCGGGTACATGCATTCTTCCCGTGAAAGGATCATAGACGACGAGGGTTTACCTCTAATTAATCCACTTCAATTCCCAAATAAGACTTTTGTATTGGCTTTAATCGAAACTGCGGTGGGGATCCATGAACAACACGCCCCTCACACCGTGAAATAAACAAATAAATAAGAATTTCTATAGAGCTACCAGCTCCAACCTATGTATCCGTCTTCATGTATTATTGAATACCTTGACAACCTATATAAGAAACAACCGAAATTTTCAGGATTTTGACAGATTTACTCGACTTTAAACGTAACCCGAGGCATGAATAGATAGCTTCCCAGCAGACTTTCTGAATTCTCAGCACCAAATGCCAGATTCGAACTGTACACCTCTGCCGTGTCAAAAGTGTTATGCCAACATCCACGCTTGCATTGAATGCAACATTGGCTGCCTTCATTTTCCTGTCTGAAAGGATTACACATAGTCATAATCCCCTTCATCCAAATACCAGTCTGAGGTTCGAATCCCATGTAACCAAAGATGATCGGGGTCGACTGGGACAAGGGTCCGCTGGTTCAAGTAACAGGAGTGATAACGGAGAGGAGGGTGAGTACTTTAGCTCGATCCAACACCGGCAGGAGCAGAGAGCACACTACCGGCGAAATCGCGGCGTTCGATACCACCAAGAAAAATAAATCGTATTTGAGGGTTGTCCGAACAAGTTCAACCCACGGACACAGAAAAAGAAAAGGGTTTACTCAGTTAACCTCATAATACAGCGTGAGGAACTCGAGGTTAAAAGACAAATAAAGGAAGAGGCGACGTACAAAGTGCATATCTTTGAGTTAAAAACGCAACCAACAATACAATTGCATGCATCTAATTCAAGATGGGTGTTTGCACCACACAACATATCAGAAATCGCTAAGGAAACAATAATAAAGAAAACTCAATTAATTGCGCACTAATTACCTACCATATTACGGTATGATGAAGGAGAAGAAAATCGCACCTAACCCTCCCACCATGATCAATTTCAAACTAGTTTCAGACGGAACTTAATAAGTTTATCCAATCCATTTTCAACAAGAAGCCAACCAAGCATAAGTTATTACACCCATTTTACAAATCAAAGCTGCACCTTTCCTCTTCGCTTTCCTCCTGCAGGTTCATGCCTCCTTGTCGCCTTCCGCCCGCGGCTCTCTCTCTCACTGAATCAGAGTATCTCACATCCCACCTCCTAGCCAACGCTTAGGGGTACTTCAGCTTCCCCTTAGCCCCCGGAAAGCCGCGAAGTGGGCCACACACCTGTAAGATAAGATTAGCTTCGAATCAGCTTCCAAGGCCGAAGCACACTCCATCCAAATGAAATTCTAACTCCTTACATAGCAAATAGTCTGGCCTCAATTGTAGCATATCAATACCCAATGTTCCCATCCCTTCCTCATATTCCTTTCTTTTTATAGAGTTTTCAACCCCCCCTTCCCTAATTCACAATTAACTCAAGTTTTAATGAAACCCCTAAAATTGCCTACAAGTCACCATCCCCCATGTTTCTCCAAAATTATATTCTTTAACTTCTTAATTGTCTATGTTTCATTTATTACTTAATTTCCTATTTTCATTAATCCCTTCTCTTTTTTCTAAACCAAAAAAAAAAAGTAAGGACAAAAAAAAAAAAAAATATTTTCATTTTATTTTTTAAATTCAGAACTTTTTATTAATGGTAGAGGAGGTAGGGACTAATAAATTTACCTAAAGAGAATCCATTATTAATTTTCTTTATTCCATAAATTAGAGATTATGGAATACACGACACTTGTTTATAATATATATATATATATATATATTTTTTATTTTTATTTTTCCTATTTACATTTGTTATTCATCATTTAATTTATCATTTATATATATATATATATATATATATATATATATATATATATATATATATATAGGATAGTGAGATTAAAGGATGACAAACATGTATATGGGAAACATAGATGTATAACATAAAAGAGGAAGAATGAGAAATTAAGGTGATGGATGATTTAATAATGTAGACGTGGATAATGAGAGGATAATGGTTCGAGTTTTTCCTTGGAATTTTCATGTTATACTCACATAGGTGATGTCATTCCTCACACATGCATATAAAGAGGAAGCAATGAAATACAAATATGGTTCCTAGTTTCTTTTGGAATTTTATGTTACATTACATAGGTGATGTCATTCTCAAGGAATTAATTCTTCTTATAAAATTTTAAAACTATTAGATTTACTTTAAATCTTACCCTCACCATCGCCCTGATGAATTTTATGAAGACCCAACCATTACTTAGGTGGGTTTTGTTTAATTTTTTATTATTATTATTCCGGTGGTCTGCTCTACACTAAAATTTTACCCTCAAAGTTTTAGGCTTAGTACTTAGATTCTGAACCGGCGACACTGGGTTAAGGAAGTTGTTCAAGAATTTCTTAATGTATTGTCTTAGGGTCTATTTAGGTTTGTTTCCTTCATCCACATCACGCGACGTGTTCTTCAGATGCACCATGCCCAAGGGTGCCACCGCCTTGTTCGCTTCTTTGGCGCCGACGCGGTCTCTTTCAGATGCACCACGCTGGTCCAAGGGTGTAACTCGCTTCTTGTGTTTCTTTGTGCGACATGCTCTTCGTGGATGCACCATGTGTTCAAGGTGCTACTCGCCAACCGGACTGACAGATATCTATAACCCCTGGAGTCAATACTCGGCCGGTGAACTTGTGGGAGACTATATCGGCGGAATAGTACCCACTTTATTGCGCCTCTTTAGAATCATCATCGTGAGCGATCAAGCCAGCTCGCCTTCACTTCAAGATCGTGGATCCTCTCGAATCAGGTAATCGTTAACCTACGCCGGAAACATGAGTGCTAGTAGCGATGGCGTGGTCAAGGTCCACCCTCTCCCTCAACCTCTCGAAATCATGGTGGCCCCATCTATATGTGAGTTCCGGTCGCGTTATCGCCACCAGTATCATCGACAATCGTGTCTTAACATGTCAACATCAAATCATCAAATCAATGAAATATCACAAGAAATAAATCAACCCAAATAGAACACCGACTTGATCCGAGTCCAAGGGGTTCCATCGATGCCTGCGATCCTCAAGGTCCAAAACCCTCCACACTCAATGAAACAGAGTCAATAGTAAGACCTGCCTACATCAAAATAGTAAAACATCATGTCATCTCAATATAACGATCATAATCGAAAGTATTAAAATGTTTCTTAACATCGAAAGTCCTCGTCACTTCTTACAGGTAAGTGTCCTCAAATAATAAGTTTTCTCCGTATAAGGCCAGAGCGGGATGTTACACTTATAGAAGTAGAACCTTTCTAAGAACCTCTTACATTTATTATATCTAACTACCATAAGGCAATCTTTATTTGTCACCATAGTGGACCTAGTCCACCTTACATTGAATGGCCTAATATCACTACACTGGCCCCTTAATTCACCAGATAGCTATTATCTACATTCCAACCTCTTAGGAGAGCTGCTGTCCTCAACGCTTGCTATAAGGGTGTACAACCATATACCGGGTCCTATGGATAAGTGTGGAATATAGTGCCGGTGACTGAGGAACTGTGGTCCCATGAAGAAATGAAAGCCACCATGTTGAAGTAGTCCAAATCCACCATCAGAAACTCCTGGGTCCTATGTCTAAGTGCTCATGTGAACTCCACACGAAGATATTGGAACCAGAACCACTGGGAATGATGTCTAAAACCTGGCTATTGGTCATGTGGGTTTTAAATATGTAGAATCAATTCAACCATTCATCCACTACTACTGGTGAATAATAAAATGGAAGAATAATATGTAGGGAATGCTATGTTGTACTCTTCAGGATGGCCTTTACATGAGGTGGAGTAGAGTCATCAAATACAAGATGGAAGTGGTTGTCATCCTAGAAATGACAACTATACCTAATCTCACTATCATCCTCTAAATCATACCAAGCATACATTTCTTGATTATATTTAGCCATGATGTCCTCCATAATATATTCATCCTGTATGCTAGATTTGTACTTTCACCAATTATCCTTTTTAAGTCATGTATTGTGACTTGAGGGCTTCCATGTGTGGTTCCAAAGCCCTTTGGATTTTGTTACATAAAGTATCCTCGAGAATTTGACAGAAACAATCCATTGGAAACACCAGCATAAAATAAAGTTTAAAATACTCTATGCAATGACACTGATATAGTAGAAATCTAAGCACCGTGTGACAAGTTATGAATTTTGGTACCCCAATCAGCCATCACAACCCCCAAAAAAATGGTTGATTTTAAATCGATATCTTCACTTTCGAAGTTTTGATTTGGATGATTTTATTTTTTAAAATGGGGTGAAATTGTGAGACTCAGGCCCTCAGAATTTGTTTGAACAAATTTGGCCTCCAAATTGCTACAAAAATAAAAAAATCATGCTGTCGTCCATGGAAAAACTTTTGAAAATGGTAGATTTTAAAATGACGATAGCTTCACCTCTCAGACTCCGTTTCGGATGATTTAATTTTTGAAATTAAGAAATTTCGGGAGAGGGAATCAGATCTACAACCCTTTTCTCGAAATTTTGCAATTTAAATCTACAAAATTATTTGGTATGTCGCGTCCCTTTTTTCTTCTCCCAAAAAATCTGCAAAATAAAATAATTTGCCCACACTTCCCGCTAAGGGAAAGAGTCGATACTCACTTGTTATAGACCCATAGACCTGAATACAAAGTACTACAACAGTACCAAAGATATCTAAATACAATCACCACACAAGATATTTGGAACAATATAGAAAACTACCACTTTATTATATCAAACCCCAGGTAGGAAACACCGCATAATGGATCCTGGCTATGGAAGGGATCCTCCAAGCCACTTGCCTCTCACAGTGGGCATCCTCCGCACTGAGCCACACGGCCCCTATACAATAATTATCCTCCCCCATCACAATGCTTGAACCCCATTATATAGTGCTACCAACCACCTAAGAATATTCTCGAGGAGGAACCCCTTCTAGAAGTAAAATCTTCTAAGAAGTCCTCATACACTTATTATATCTAACTACCCAAGTAACATGATATCGCCCCAAACCCCTGTTATGCGGTTCAGAACTGCATACAATTTCTCCATGAAACGCGGTTCAATTGTTGGATCAACGTGTCATGATCATGTGACACTTCCTTAAAATGTGTCCGACACTGCAGAAAACTGTGTCATGAATTTTAGACATGTGTCTCGTAGAAAAGCAGCCTGCAGGCCCTCAAAAGCGATTTTCCACTTGTATTTTGTCTCATATTACCCACAGGTTGGAGCAGCAAGAGAGTTAGAGTGCAACAAAGAGATTTGGTGGAGTGTGAGAAGGGATTCTAAGTGCCAATCAAGTGGATTTGTCCACCATTCTTCATGTTTTTCACGTTAAAGATTCCAAGAACTTTGCCAAAAATATGGCTCAATCATCAAGGGTTGCTGGAAGAGGGAAAAAGAAAGGGAGGCTTTTTCCACTAATGTTGTCTCCCCTCCATTTTCAACAGGGTCATCTAGTGTTCCATTTGCTAGAAGTGGGGCTACAACAACAATTCTAGAGGCTGAAAAACATGCTATTTTAGCGTAGGCGTTGAAGCTCAAGAATCACTATCCATTGTGGAAGTGTGTCACAAGACATCAAGGGCCCGTGTCCAAGTTAAAGGGGGGGGAGGTAGTATTCTTTGGACATGTAGTTTTGCAAAACTCAATTTAAAAGCACCTACTTCCGAGTAAAGGACCATTTTTTGGGCACACCTTGTGGACTTGAACCATGTCAAGGAGTGAGTGCATCCAAACTAAGAGAATTGGAAAGAGAGCCAATGTTACGAGGGATCGTGGAACGACATCTAGGAAAACCAAGAATGTGGATTCTCTTCCATTCTTGAGGAACCCTTCTAGCAAATACCCAATTGGGGGTGGAGTGCAACAACAAGAAAGAGGCATGTAATGGGTCCAATGGATAAGATATTACAACAAGAGAGGTATATGAGCTGGATCTTACCATTGGTTTTTTTCTATCTCAACTTCATCTCATTTAATGTTGCACTATCTCCTTTGTTTATTGACATGTCAAGGTCTAACTCAAGGGGCTCTAGTAGGGTACATACCTCCTAGTTCAGAGAGGCTAAGAACCACATTGATGGTTAAGGCAAAGATGTACGTGGAGAAAATGCTAGAGCTTATTAAAGAAACTTGGCCCTCATCTAGTGTTAGTATTGTTTCATATGGATGGACAGATGCAACATGCCATCCACTCATCAACTTCATGGTGTCTCCTTGAATGGACCAGTTTTCTTGAAAGAGGTGGATGCTCTGGAAAATACAAGGATGCATAATATATGGGCGAGTTGTTCATTAAATTTATTGAAGATGTAAGTGTTGATTCTTGTGTGCAAATTATTAAAGATAATGCACCTATTGCAAGGCTACTGACATGGTTGTAAAGTTAAATATCCACAAATATTTTGGACCTCTTTCATTGTCATTCCTTGAATTTAGCACTTAAATCCATTGCTCGGATGTGACATGGATCAAAAGTCTTATTGAGGATTTGCACTATATCCATTAATTTTGTACAAAACCATACCAATGCCCTCACAATCTATAAGAAGTACACACAAATATCATTGTTGAAGGTTGCATATACATGGTTTGCCTCATCATTCATCATGCTTAATAGGTCGAGGGAGGTCAAGGTCGCTCTTTGGTCCATGGTTATTTTAGAGTTTTGGTCTTTTGGAGAAAGACAGATCAAGCTTCTTCAAAAAGGTCAAGGATACAATGTTATATGATGCTTGGTGGAATAGGGTAGATCTTACCATTAAGATCATGAAGCCTATCATCTCTTTGTTACGATTTGCAGACACTGACAAGCCCATCCTAGGAGAGGTTTATGAGGGGTGGGAGTCCATGATTGAGTCCATGAGGACTCATTATTTTGGCTTAATGAATCCCTGAGTATGGGACACCCATAGGGATCTTTTTCATCACCATACAGGATATTCTTATCAAAAGGTGGAATAAGAACCGCATTAATCTTTGCATTGCTTGGTTCACTCATTGAATCCCAAATACCACAACAAAGGATGGCTCACAGGACTTCACAGATTCTCCCCACATGGATCATGAGCCTGCAAGGGAGGAAAGATTCCATTTGTGACCCAATATATCAGCGATAGAGCATCCCAATGAGGTGGGAGGCAAAATTTTATAGATTTTCCACCAAATGTGAGATTTTCTAGCCATGATGTGCTCAGAGACAGGGGACTAAGAAGCCCGTTTGAGTGGAAAACTCATGGGGCAACATGCCTTCCTCTACGGGAGTTAGCCATGAGGATCCTCTCTCAAGTTACTTCATTCTCTTGTTGTGAGAGGAATTGGGATAACATATGGGAATTTGTGCCTTTGAAGAAGAGCAGCTTGAGCAGTCCAAGGATGAGTCAATGGTGTATGTGCACATTGTTGCCGCCTTATACACACTGGGAGACGTGGAATACCCTTCAATCCACTGTGTGTCCTTGGGGCAAGTGAGAGTTAAGGTGTTGTCACCTAAAATCCTCAATCCTCCGCCTAGGCCAACTCCTAGCTAAGACAAGGGGTAGTCCCCAACAAATATACTAAGGCTTTGAATAAGCTAAGTAAAAGAAGATATCTAGGAGTTTATTATTCTTTTAAACCATAACCATAAACCGATAAAACATGAAAAGTAAAACATTCACCACGATATAATCACTAGGCATACTTGCATCAAAAGGATATTGAGAAACAATTGTTAGATGCAAGTTTCATTTAAATTAAATAGATAACCAAATTTAAAATGAAGCCTATGGCTTTGCTAAGTGTGAAAATTTGAGACCAGTGCCTTAAAAGTGAATCGTGGGCAATAAGTTCATGGGTTTTATTAGGATAAATTGATGTTTAGTTAATGAAATGGTTTGGGCCTCCTTGAGGTTAACTCTTGTTTGGAAATACCTCTTGCGGAGAGCTTCTTTACCGAACCCAATGGTCTCACCAAAACTCACTCAAAGTGCCGGATGTCCAAAACGGGTGGGAAGCCAGTCCCGAGAGGGCCCGCCTTACAAGTAAGTCACTTCAAGGAGTTTTCCCTCACATTAAGTTAACTACTTTAGAGGTTTTCATAATTAAACTATCAACCACTACCAAAGACATTTGTAAGGGAAACTTACTTCCAAAGCAGACGAGACTAGCCTCGAACCGAAGGGTCGTGAACCGCGACCGAGTCGAGGGGAATTTTGTTTATTTTATAACAAGTAAAAATAAATGATTGAATTGAAAATGTGAGACTAATTACTAATCCACACTGAACAGTACTTTTATGAGGAGTCGAGGGGATGGTTTATTTGCCAAATTGAAATTGGAAAATAAACTAATCTAGCAATTAGTGTTCTACTTTGCAAGGGAAAAACTAATCTAAACCGATTGCAGTGCTTTGTGATGGATTAAAGGATTACTTTAGCTTACTCTAGTTATGAAAATCAAATCTAAGCTAAATTTGCAAAAAATAGACACCACCACCGAAAACACCGATCCCCCAAAAGGAAATGAAAGTTTAAGAGCCAGGTCCCACCGATTTTATTAAAGACTTGCACTCCAGACTTATAGCGACGTAGACCATTCATTAGGGGGATCATAAGTCTTTAAAATGTTTTACAAAAGTTTATTGAATAAAAGGGGTGCTCTCATCCCTGATGTCTCAATCCTACCCAAAACTTACGTAAATCCCTCTTTATCCTGCTCACAACCCCAAGCACAAAACAGCAAAACAAACAACAAAAAAGATGCCCAAAAACACTTTGAAAATGTCTTGCCATTAGTGGTTCCCCAAAATTTGACCAAGTAAAAATCTGGCCAAATTTGCAAAGGGAACTAAGAAACTCAAGCTAGAAAGCTGTTTCCTTAGGGTCTTTGTGGCTGTTCTAAAACAGAAAGTTTTAGAGCACTTAGATGCTAGATTGAACAAGGATACACCTTGAAAATTATTAGCCTTTAACCCTTTAAAAAATCAGAAAAATTCTAGAGCAAAAGGACCATCTTTCTATGCTAGATCTAGATTCTTAAGATAGTAATTTTAAGAAAGAAATCAGATCTAAAACATCACTTGCATGCATGAAAGAAATTATGATTTAGATAAATAAACTAGATCTAAACAAGCTAGCATATATATATATAAGTAACCAATGAAATTTGCTTTTCAAGAGGAGGAGAGAGAACAAAGTTTGTGCTTGGAATGTGTTGGGCAATGTAGTCCTTCTTTTGATGAACTGTAGAGGGATCTTCTTCAAAGGACTTGGAAGAGAGGAAGAGTCAGCTAGATCATCCACTTCTCCAAGTTGAGATATCAATCACTCTGGTTAGTTTACAAAAAGAGGGTTAGAATATGGTATCACTCTACAAGAGAGATCTTACAAACACAATATGTTAAACCAAAACAAGTATTGCATCTAAAATCACTCAAGTACATAAATAGCAAGATACCTAATCAAACTAGCTTTCTTTAGCAATCTTACCCCTATTGGAGTAATAGTAATTCTATAAGGCCACATTAACTTCAAAAATATTAAAGCAATAGCAATAAAATGATATCACCTCATACACATAGCATCCACACACTTGGCCAATCCACCAATTTGACCCTCCAAAGTCTTTTTATTCCAAATGAAAAATATTACAATAGTACAACTACAAGCAACAATCCCCAAGCTCCAACTAACTCACAATGGGAAGAGTGTTTCAATATATAGCAATTTCCAATGAAAGAGGGCGCACCATGTGGAGAGGGAGGGCGCACCAAGTGGTAGAGAGTGAGTTGCCAAGCGTGGGATGAGGGGCTGCCACCTCTCCCAATCATCCAATCTATCAACACATTATTGAACAACTAAAGGTGAGAGGGGCTTCTAACCTTTCAAGATGTGAGCAATCTCCTCTTGGAGTGCACCACCTCTCCCAAAGAGGGGCGCACCCTCTCTTAGAGAATCCACACAACACATCAAATCTTCCATAGATTGATCCTTTATCCACATAGAAACTCATCTTTGACTACCACATAGCCTTTTGAGGCTTTATTTTCTCAAAACATGTCCCCACATGTTCCCTTTATGCCCTTGTTGGATTTTTTTTATGATTTTATTTGACTTTTTGGGTTTTTTGGAGTAAAATTAATTTTAAGTGGATTAAAGCACTAATTTTACTTCTCAAACAAGTGAGTACTTAGGTAATATAAGTGCTTTTAGGGTCCAAAAATGAGCATCCCCATGGCCTATTAAGTCTTCTAGTACCTCACTTTTAATACATCTTTTATTTTTTTTAATTAAAATTGCCACTGGCAATTTTAATTAATCAAAAATTAAAAAACTTAAGGGGACTTAGTACATTTCTATAAGACTCTAGGGAGAATGCTTGAAGTATGGTAATATACAAAAGACACTTTTGATTATATCCATGCTCAAGCCTAACCATGGGCATATACTCCATCTCTGGAGGGATTGAGTGAAAAAACTCATAAATTATAAATTGCCTGAAAACGACAAAATATAATTAGTAAGTGAAAAAACACTCCAGAGTATAACTCACGCTTAGGACTTAAGGTGGCTAAGACCTTTTACAATTTCATCATTCAACATCTCTTATTACAATTTTTTTTTTATGGAAATGTAAAGAGAAAAAAGGTGGTCTTTACGACCGACTGAACTTCTGAACTTTGAACTTTGAACAATAATGTTCAAACTTTGGCGGCTCGCTGGAAGTCCAACCTAGTGCAACTTTGATGGACAACACACACCAACCTCCGTATTATTTACAAGAAGAGGGAGGAGTGGGTGAAGGGAAAGACAAAGATGTGGGATGTCTTTCTTGATGATATGGGTTTGGACGACAGTGTTGCGTTGGCATTGGCCAACATGGATCTTAATGACCCAGTGCTAGAGCCGGTCCCTTTTGAGGATGATATTCCTCTTGAGGGGTCATCCTCCAGCAGCAGATTCAGTTCCACAGATTGGATTGGATGATCATGTAGAGAAGCCGAAGATTGGAAGAGAGATCAGTGGTGACAACGTTGATTTTGATGATGATGACATGGAGCCAAAGGACTACTGACCAATGACCAATGACAGTCTCATGCTATGGGATTCTTCCATCTACGGTTCTAGTATCTAGTTCTACCTTATTTTGTATTTGCCACTGGCATTCCCACCTATAGTAGCCTGTAGGCTATAGGTTGTAACCTGTAGCAGTGACTTAGGAGTTGGTGTCTATGTAACACATTTTGACTTTGATGACTTAATAAGAAAACTACAATTTATGGTTTGAATTTCTTGTGTGTTTCAAATTTCAATGTTTGTCATTATGATTTTAATATTTATAATTATCACGATTCATGATTTATGTTAGTACTAGTTGTATGATTGATTAATGAATTTGTAATATGTATCATCATCATCATTCGCGTAAAATTTAAATGTTTACAATTTTATTAATTATTTAATTCTTGTATGTGTAATTCATAATTTAATATCTATATATCTATATATATATATTTCCTCGGAAAAAAGCGTAATTTTATTCATCCGGAGAGACAATTACATTTTGTAGGTGCTAGTTTAGCACATTCGAAAGCATAAATGAAGAGTGATGGTTTGCACCATGGAAACTGTTGATCTGCTGATAGTTTTGCGGACCATAATTTGGTGTACCAATGACTTTCTTCATGCCTAGAGTCTAGTCATATGCTACTAGAGTGTGCAGATTAGAGATGCAAATTACATCAA
Source organism: Picea sitchensis (assembly GCA_010110895.2). NCBI lineage: Eukaryota > Viridiplantae > Streptophyta > Pinopsida > Pinales > Pinaceae > Picea > Picea sitchensis. The sequence continues at coordinate 39,473 of SNQJ01S0077016.1, read as the reverse complement.
AAAAATAATACATCCCAGTAGTAATTCAGAGTACTAAAGCTGATATCATATGCCAAAAAATACACAGTAATCTTGTGGATTAGTGTGCTGTAGATTGAGTTTGATCTTCAATGAAGGGTCTGTGGAAAAATGCACGAACTGTATCTCCTTTTGTTTCTGTGAAGTGCCATTGCCCAAAATTGAGGTTGAGCCCTTCCTTGGACAGTGTATCCGCTATGACATTCCTGTTCCTGTAAACATGTTGGATAGAGAAATGGTCAAAAGTATCCAACAAATTGTGAGTCTCCCTCAGAATAGGCTGCAGTAAGATATTGTGGCAATGCTGTTTTTTTTGTACCCAGTTTATTACATTCATTGAATCACCAAATAGTTGTATGGATTTTAGATCAAATTCTTTTGCTGTTTTGAGTAGAAGTAGGAATCATCAGTTCTGGATAGTTGTTGGTGCCTTTCCCAGTCCCATTTTTATTTTGTAAGAGTGTGTGTTTGTGAGATGTAGGAGAGTTCCTCCCCCACAAAGTGAATTTTTTGAAGCCCCATCAAAGTAGGCCCAGACTATGGAATGATCTATGGTTGCAGTCAGAGAGATTCAGATGCTGGGAGCATTCTTTTCCTGGGGGAAGTGTTCCAAAATGGAGAGGCTTTGGGCTGCAACTAGTTCGGTTACCGTGGACTTTTCTTGAAATATTGCTCTGTTTTTGGCCAACCAGACTCCCCAGCTGATTAGGAGAGACGGGGCTTTTAGTGTCTTATGAGAGGCTTCGAGTAGCTAGGATTTCCAAGTAGAATCCAACATTTGTCCATTCCATTCACAACTTTGTCGCAGTAATAGAGCGACATCCCTCTAGACTTTTTTGGTAAACAGATAGGTAATGAGGATGTGGTTTAATGTTTCAGAATCCCCTTTGCATAATGAGCACCAGCCTGGCCCTTGGATCTGGCGTTTTCTCATTTTGTCCCAGGTTGGTACCTTGTTAAATAGTGTTGTCCACATGAATAGTTTGGATTTCAGTGGAGCTTTGAGTTTCCAAAGTCCTCTCCACCACCAACTCGGTTCCTCCTATAGGTGGTCAACGCTGAGGGTTGTGTATCCCAATTTCGGTGCGTAGACTCCATGTGGGGCTTTTTGCCATACCAACTCGTCAACCAAATCCAGGAGTCTGATGTGGTCCCTCTGAAGAGCGAATATATAGTTGTCCCACTGAATTTTTAAGTCACCTTCCAACCCGAGAGTCTTAGCACTGTGCCAGCCTTGATTCCATATATTTGTGGATCTCGGGTTAATGATTTGGTTTAGTTTGTTAAGACCCCTGTGTATGTAGCCGGTCCTGTAAGTTTTGAGATAGGGAGTGGGCATTCCCACTTCCTGGCCAGGGATCGAATCCAATGCGAAGTTTGTCACCCCTTCCAAATGATAGAGCAGTTGGGAGTATTTTTGAGTATATTCCCATGAGCATGACATCGACGACAACAGAATGGTGTGCTCTCGTAGTTGAGGATTTGAGCCCTAGTGCGTCCCCGGTCTGTGATGTTGAGTTCCTTACGAAGCCCTCCTCTGATATTCAGTGAAACCAGGATGCGGGCCAGGGGCATCTCCCCCGTCTCCCTGAAGGTAAAATCTGCATCCAGGTAGTTTCCTAGCGCATTATCGATAGCCTGAAAGACCTTTTCTGACCAAAGATGGGGTGGGATTCCAGGTAGGTGGACCCAAATTGGAAAGGAATCCACTCGCACGCACGCTGCAATGAAGGTTGGATCCCAAATCTTTAGTAGTACAGGGGAGGAATCAATGGACCAACAACCCGTGAGGGCTCGGGTTTCTTGAGCTGCAATCCACTCGCGCGCACGCTGCAATAAAGGTTGGATCCCAAATCTTTAGTAGTACAGGGGAGGAATCAATGGACCAACAACCCGTGAGGGCTCGGGTTTTTTGAGCTGCATTGGCAAGCTTGGGTTGCTTGAGCTGCACTGGCAAAAGTGATGAGGAACCAACCCCTTTATAAGCGGCGAATTTGTGGAGGAGCGGGTTGGGTCGAGCTCTAGTAGTGTGTGCCCAGTTTTTTAGTGTTTTCTCACTAAAATGCCTCCCACAAACTTTCCCTACCACAGATTTATCTGCAAGCTCCAAAACTTCCACCATTGAGAGGTCCTCGCCTAGGATGAGGTTAGAAGAGTCTGATACAACCCCGATGCACTTGTTTATTTTCCTGCGCCTATTCGAGGAGTGAGGGTCAGGGTCCTCATTCAGAGCGTTAGGAACAACTTCCCCATTGCCACCGTCTTCTAGACAATCCTAGCCATTCAGATTTGATGGTTGGAGTTAAGTGCCAATAAAGCCCGCAGATGAACTTCCAATGATGGATTCAGATACAAAACCCGAGCCTGCGTTTGGGAAGAAGTAGGAGTCCTGGAGGAGAGGATCAAGCCGGTGCGCGTCAAGATTGGGTAGTGCCGCCTCAAGCTCTTCCAAGGGGGGTCCTTCGCAAGAAGGGGAAAAGGGAGGGGGATCCGGGAGGAAGATAGGGGGGGAGGAGGATCGAGGAACCCAGAAGGGATTGAACTTTGGAGCCGAGGATCCAGACAGGGAGAGGGGTAGAGAACCAAGGGTTAATACGGTGTCCGACTGCTCGAAGGAGTTGAAAGGAGGGCTTGGCTGTGAACCTTCGGTGGCAGCCGCAATAGGGGGTTCCCTGGAGAAAATTTGCAGAGGAGTAGGGTCGGGAGAGATAGGATGAGCCGGAGAGCGAGCTAGTGTGTGTAAGGAGGACGAAGCAAGTTCAGAATACCCCCAAAGGGTATAAGCCTCAGAAGTCGCCAGGTGCCTCGGGAGACTTGGTGAGGGCTGCCACCTGTGGGGAACCAGGGCAGGGTTTCAACAA
>SNQJ01S0077015.1:9585-46169 GCA_010110895.2 Picea sitchensis | reverse complement strand
GAAGAAAGAGGAAACAATTAGATCACCTTGAGGGAGAGTTTAAGAAAATCAAACCATCCACCTTTGATGGGGAATCCAGAATAGGGGAGGAAGCTGAAGCATGGTTATTAGACATCAAGAAGTATTTCCAGATATACAACTATTCCAACAATATGAAGGTTAGAATGGCCATCTATAATCTGAAAGGGAAAGCCACCATATGGTGGCAAGACTTGAAGTTGGCCAAGGGTCTAAAGGAAAAATAGATGGAATGGTTGGATTTTAAGAAATACTTTAAGAAACAATACCTATTTTAAAGTTACTATGAAAGAAAAACCAAAGAATTTTATGATCTACGACTCGGTCAAATGGCTATGGAAGATCTGATAAATAAATTTCTGGAATTACTAAGGTTTGTGCCTTATATCTGGGAGGACAAAGTGAAAATCCAGCAGTTCCTAAGCTATTTACCACGATCCTATAAGGACATAATCGAATTTGATAATCCCAAGTCCTTGAGTGAAGTATTCAAGAAATCCCGAATGTGTTATGACCAATACAAACAATGGTCAAAATTTCCCAAGGATTGGAAAGACAAGAAACAAAATCGAATGAACCAATGGAAGAAGGGATATCAACCAGCTCCTTATTAGAACACAACAAAACATTTTTCAAGGAAATATTTTCACTCCAATAATTAGAACACCCAAGGAGGTGGTAAACCAGTAAATCTGGGAACAGATAAGTTTCGGGACAACCCTCGTGAACCATTAAAATGTTGGGAATGTGGAGAACCTCACTTAAGGAGGAACTATCCACATTTGACTTCAGTAGCCAGAACTACAGTTCACAACCTATAGGAAGCCTCTATGGTGGGAGATGTGGGCATAAGCTTACATCGGATAAATGCAGTCGTGGATGGCCGACAAGCTGACCACCAGTCCTCTGTGGTGGAAATTGAAGGTAAAACTAATAACACTTGTATTTCTATTTTAATTAATCCTGGAGCTATGTTGAGTTATATCACTTTTGGTATAGTGGATTCAAAGAAACTTAAGAAAATAAGACATGCAAAATCTTGGCTGGTACAACTAGCAATAGGAACAGAAAGAAAAGTAGTCGATTTTATTCCTAATTATGAGTTCAGTTTAGGTGGTCAAAACATAAAGACAAATATGAACATTCTACCGTTAGGGCCTTATGACATAATTATCAGAATGGATTGGTTAGAAAGGTACAAATCAGTGTTAGATTGTTATGAAAAAACACTCATGTATAAAGATGAAAATGACATTGCTAGGACAGTTCAAGGTATACAAAAACCAATCTCAGTTAGACAGATTTTAGCAATGCAATTCAAGAAATGAATGAGAAAGGGTTGTCAGTTTTATGCCATCCAAGTAACAAATCTGTTAGAAAAAGAAAATAAACCCATCTTGGAGGATTTTGTCATTTTTCATGATTTTAGAGATGTGTTTATTGATGACATACCTAAATTACCCCCAAGGAGGGAGATAGAATTTTCTATCGACCTACTACCTGGTTCAGCCCCTATATCTAAAACACCTTACCGAATGAGTTTGTCAGAATTAACAGAACTAAAAATTCAACTGCAGGAATGATTGGACAAAGAATATATCAGACCGAGTGTTTCACCATGGGGAGCACCCATCTTCTTTGTTAAAAAGAAAGACAAAACTCTGAGATTATGCATCGATTATAGACAATTAAAAAAATGACTATTAAGACCAAGTACCACCCCTTAGCTAGGATCAATGATTTGTTTGACCAAGTAGGTGGGGCAAATATTTTCTCTAAATTGGATTTAAGATCTGGTTATCACCAGGTTAGAATAAAAGATGAGGACATAAGTAAAAAAGCCTTCAGAACGAGATACAAACACTACAAATTTGTCATTATACCATTTGGACTCACTAACGCACCAACTACATTCATGTGTCTAATGAATAGTATTTTCAGTCAGTACTTGGACAAGTTTTTTTTGGTATTCATTGACGATATCCTAGTGTATTCTAAAACAAAAGAAGAACACGAAGAACACCTAAGGATAGTTATGTAAACTTTGAGAAAACACAAACTGTACGCCAAATTCGATAAATGCGACTTTTACCAGAAGAAAATACAGTACCTAGGACATGTAATATATGAGGAAGGTATTGCATTCAATCCTGAGAAGATAAGAGCCATCATGGAGTGGTCGATTCTGAAGGATGTAGCCGACATCCGGTCATTCATGGGAATCATCGAATATTACTGCAGATTTATAGAGGGGTTTTCCAAGATTGCATATCCTATCACATCAATACAAAAGAAGAGAACCAAGTTTAACTAGTCACAAAAATGTCAGGACAGTTTTAATAAGTTAAAGGAATTGTTAACGACTGCACCCATTTTAAAGGTAGTAGATCCAGACAAAGACTTCACAGACTGTGTGGATGCGAGTAAAGAAGGACTAGGTGGTGTTCTAACTCAAGAAGGGCATGTTATTTGTTATGAGTCCCGAAAACTAAAGGAACACGAATGAAACTACGTCACTCATGACTTAGAGCTGGTGGTTGTAATACATGCCTTAAACATGTGGTGGCACTACATAATGGGCAGAAAATTTGTGTTATTGATGAACAAAAGTGGTGTGAAGTTTTTGTTTAGTCAACCAGACCTTAATGCAAGGCAAGAAAGATGGCTAGCCTTCTTAAGCGAATTTGACTTTGAGGTAAGACATATCAAGGGAAAGAAAAACAAAGTGGCTGATGCTTTAAGCAGAAGAGTTCATGGATTGTTTGAAATAAACATTAGTAGGGAAGAAATCAATATTGAGCAAAGGATAAAGGTTGCAGGTAATAACGACGAAAATTACACTAAAACAATGGAAGAATTACAGAACACTACAAAACATTCAGGTAAAACAGATCTGAGTTCTGACATAAATGGTCTATGATTTAAAAACATAATATACATACCAAATTCGGCAAAGTTAAAGTTAACAGTTTTGGATGAAGTTCACAAGAAACCATATTCTGGTCATCCAAGATACCAGAAAACGATAACAGCACTAAGGAAGTTATTTTATTGGCCTAATATGAAGGAAGAAAAAATAGAATACTTAGCTAAGTGTCAAGATTGTCAGCAGGTAAAAGTCGAACACTAGCATCCAACCGGCCTGTTGCAGCCCTTACCTATGCCAGAATGAAAATGGGAGACTATACTTTATTACAGGTTTGCCTAGAACTCAAAAACAAAATGATTCAATTATGATGGTAATCGATAAACTTAGTAAGTCTGCACACTTCATTCCTGTAAATTCTACTTTTAAATCCATTAACATCACTGAAATATTCATGAAAGAAATTTTTAGACTGCATGGTATTCCTAAAATGGTGATTTCGGATAGAGACATAAAATTTACATCTGCTTTTTGGAAAGCATTGTTTGTAGGGTTAAATACTAACTTGAATTTCAGCACGAGTTATCATCCACAAATGGATGGGCAAAGTGAACGAACAAACCAAATCATAGAATATATGTTATGCATGTACGTAAGAACAAAACCAAACAAGTGGGAAGACTACCTACACCTAGTGGAATTTGCATACAACAATGGGTACCAAACTTTGGCTAAGATGATCCCTTTCGAAGTATTGTATGACATAAAGTGTACGACTCCGATTATCTAGGATAACCTAGTTGATAGACTCATGGTAGGACCAGAGATGCTCCAGGAAATGGAGAGCACGGTAAGAAAAGTACAACAGAACTTAAAATAGGCGCAGGACATACATAAAAGTTACGCGGACCAGAAAAAAATACACTTGGAATTTCAAGTGGGAGACCACGTCTATTTAAAAGCCAAAGCCAAAATTTTTTTTCTAAATCTAGGGAACTGTGCCAAGTTGACACCCAGGTTTTGTGGCCCCTTCGAGATCTTAGATCGAATTGGACCCGTAGCGTACCAACTTTCACTTCCTGGCAATCTAAAAATTCATAATGTATTTCATGTTTCTTTGTTAAAGAATTATGTTAATGATCCTAATCATATGATCGATTGGAACTTGGTGCAGGTGGAACCAGAAGGTGAGTTGCAAGTGGAACCTTTTCTCATTCTGGAAATGAGAGAAATAGCACTTCGGAATAAAGTGGTCGCCCAAGTAAAAGTGCAATGGAAGCACTTTAGCCCTGAGGAGGCCACTTGGGAGTTGGAGGGAGATTTGGAGAAATCTCATCCAATCCTGTTCCAAGAAAGGAACGAACACTGAGGACAATGTTTTAATAAAGGGGGAAAGGATGTAACATCCCCAAAAATAAATTATTTTTAAGTCTGAAATTTCTTAGGAAATTATTTTCATTTTTGGTAAATTCGAAATTGAAAAATTATTTCCATTTATGGAAATTTCAAATTTTGAATTTAGTTAATTGTAATTGATTATTATGACTGTTGGGAAGAGATCTGATTTGACCCAACTAACTACTTGACTATGACACTTGTATGAAACAAAATATTTTATATTTATTGTTGATGGACAAATGGAACAACCAGGTTAAAATCATCTGACCATGACTCCATGAGTGGGGAACATGTTGGAACTACCTCGGGGCTAATTGTTACAAGTGGCGAATCAGGAATTTGGCCATTGGCATCCCCTGAAAATAAGGGATTTGGAAAGTTGTGAAAATTCCCAAAGGGGAAAAAGACCTAGGCACAAATTCTTTTGGCATAGCATATGGGAGGAGGCAGGATGCTGCCTAGTATGTGGGGGAAAATGAATTATCTCTTGTTGTTTGTAACACTAATTGCTAAGTCTGAGGCTAGAAGAAAATGTTGAAACTAAAGGACTATTGTTGAGGAGGATTTCTGAGTTCTCTCTCATGGATTCATGGTCAGGCTAGGGGGTGAATGGGACAAGTAAATTGGTTGTTTTGTTCTAAGGTTGGGAGGAACTTGGTTGTTCCATTTGTTGTTCAAAAAATTGTTTAGATATGTCTACCTACTCCTTCTCTAGTCAAATGTTATTTGAATTATATGATTGATAGAATGCATCTGTTTAAATCTGAGTGAATTGTTCTGCTTCATTAAATTCCGTTGAATTGGGATGAACTAGAGGGTAAACCCTTACAGATTAACTATAGGTGTTGAGAAAAAAATTTATTTGTATCTTGGCTGAGTATGAAATTCAATTATGGAAATATTAGAGAATACACATGTATTAAAACCGAGATCTATATATATAATTATATATGTACAGTCATGTCATTGTATGGTCATATTTATATATATATGTACATTCATATTCTTTAAATCTGGACGAATCACCCTATTGATTATCATTGTTGAAACAAAGTAAATATAGTATAATCGTTACGACTGTGTTGTATCTCATTAACAAGAAAATTTAGGAAATACACTTGAGAACTTAGAATTTCACATATATATTTTGTTATAGATAAAATACACAGGTAGCAATAGAGTGTTATGACGATTCAACCACATGTAGCAATAGAGTGTTATGATAAATACGCAGAATAATTATTCAACCACATGGTTCACAGTAAAAACCCTCGAGTAAATCTATCTTTTCTCGTTGGTCGTGAAGGAGCACTAGGTTTGGGCTCAAAGTGTGCGAATGATATATGGCTTGGATACTTGGATTTGATGGACATGTTGGGTGTGGTTGGATTTTTCATCTAGTTGCAGATCTATCAAGAAGCGAGCATCAAGAGCCTGAGGTCAAAGCAATGGCAAGGCAAGAGCATGGCGACATAAGTGTCACGATAACAACAACGAAAAAAAATTAATTAAGATTTTCATGGAGTTGAATGTAAATGGGTATACCATTATAAGATTTGGTTAGGCATGCATACTATAGGTTTGAAATTTCACCTGTAAGACTAGACATAGACCTAGTTAATAGGGGGGAGCATGCAGGATTCTCAAATTCCTTGACTTTGAGGGAGGTTTGGCAGGTTTCGTCATGGGAAACCCTAAGACAAGTTTAAAAGGGGGAATTTTAGGTTAAACTTGACTCGATAAAAGAGTTAAAGTTGTTAGGTGAACAATGGTGGTTTTGAGCACATGGTTTTGGTAGCCCGTGGATTACATGTAATGAAAGGCTTTAAAATGTTGGTGATACTCCATTGTAATATGTCAAGAGTTGAGCGGTGAAGGATCACTTGGCCGAGGCCAGGAGGTTGGTGGACTTGGCTGGGTTTGGTCAAAGGGAATAATAGATCTATTGTTGGCTAGTTTTTCCATAAGGGTTTTCCAAGATAAATCTTGTGTGATTTCTATGTGCATGTTGCTATGTTCTTGGTATTTTTGTCTCTCTCACATTTTAATATTCTAACAATTAAGACCACCAAGTATGTTATTTTTCTTGGGGATGTTGATTGTTCAATTTATTTTTAAAACCATAAGAAAATGCATCAAAGAGTGGAATGTTAGAGCATAATCTCTAATGCATAAATTTGATGATAATAAAAATTATGTTACCTTCTCCCTAGATTTCTTAAGAATCTTGTCCGGCTTCAAAAATTTTGTTCCAAGAATTAATACTATGAAGGATATGTCTCCTTGATCTTGGGCTTGAGACGAGGAAGGGGGAAAGAGAGCTATGGGGAGTTCTCAAAACATTTGCAAAGCATATTCACATTGATATCAATCTTGCTAGTTAACAAGAAGAAGAAAGTGAAAGAGTGTGATAGATAAATATGCATGGAATCATGAAAAGGAGAATGATCATTTGTGAGAACAGAGTGAGGATTTGATTATTCTATAAATTGAATGAATAGAATCATAATTCTCATTGTTGTAATCCTAATTTTAGTTTTTTATATGTTGACAAAGTTAATTTTGTGCAAGTTCATATTCAAACTTAATCAAGAACATACAAGTTAAAAAAATTCACCAAACCTAATAGAGTTTTTAATCCCAAACATAATCATTAAATAGTTTATGTGAAACAAAGAAAAAATATGCATTATCTTTATGATGAGCTTGAACAAACTTGTACAAGATTAGTTGATTGTTGAGAGAGTTACATTGAATTCTTGGTTATGTGTTTTGTTCCTATTATCTATTGTATTAATGGAGATGTCATGAATTACATACTAAGTGGTTGAGAGGCCCACCAATGTGTTGAAATAATAATCGTATTAGATATCAAAGATATATCTATCTTATGAATTTTAATATGAAAACACATAGCATTATGAATGCAATAAAATCATTATGAATCAACATGTTCGATACTACTAGTGACACGAAATATGTGAACATAAAAAAAACACCTAATTTCCTTAGGTTTGCTCATTGTCTATTGTTTTCTCTTCAAAATTGGCATTCAACAAATCATTTGTAATTAATATTGCTAATATTCTTTCAATTTCATTACAAGTTACATCCATAACTTATGACTAATTGTTTTTTTGTTTCATAGAGCCAAGAGTGGAGGCAAAGATAACAAAAGAAAATACATTATGGAGAGTGTCAAAGGTAAATATAAGAAAGAAAATGGCATTATGGCAAGTGTGGGATTCAAAAACATGAAGTATGTAAACTAAATGTAATGCCAATTCTCATATTGACAAGAATCAACAATGTTCATAACAAATGAAATAAAGTGAGGAGTCACAAAGACAAGGTGTCTAAGATTCTTTGGGAATATTTCATCAAGTGGCACATAAAATAGTTCATACACCAATACAATGGTAGGATATTTATCTAGGTGTGAGCTATGTGATGGATTTAATGTTGTGGAAGGGTACATTGTATAGCCAACTAGAATATAAATGATTTTAGTCTTTTGATGTCAAAGACAAGTATTGTGTGATTAACCATTGCTCAATGACCAACCAAGCATTGGAAGTGAGGATGTTGATGGGTTGTTGAAAATATTACCCTTCTTTTGACATTTGATGATATTTTTTGTCCTTCATAAATGACAAGTGAATTCAAAATATTTCATCTTTTTGAGGGGTGTTTTTTGAATTACCCGTCTAAGATAGGTTTGAACCCCTTAGAAGGGCTAGAAAGGGTTTAATTTTTCTCACGTGGGTCATGAGTGTAGGGATTTTCTAGTGGTATGATAATAAGGTTAGCACACAACTGCGCTTTACATGCATAAAAATAAAAACACGAGACTAAATTTTAGGGTTTGTTTGTTTCGAGCTATAGATGGAAAATGCGTAGTCTAAATAATTTATTTTAAAAAACATTATGGGCATATTTTTCTGACAAATTTTGAATAAATTTTGGTCAGAAATTTAGAAGAATCATTGGAATTGCCATTGAGAATGCCTAATTCGGGTGTAGTTTTGTCTTTTCAACATGCTGCATCTATTTATGCATTCAAAAATGCAATTTGAGTAATGGAAAATTGCAATTTTACCAACAATTACATATCTGGATTCCGCTTATGGTTGCTGGAAAAAGAGTAAAAAAATAGATTGTTTTGACTTGTTCATTGAAAAATAATAAAAGCACAAGTTTGATTAAAATATACTAAAAGAAATAATTTGTTTTTATTGGAGACTCATGAATAAAAGACACTAATACTCCATCAATAAATAAATAGGATGCCAAAATTGCAAGAATAAAATTAAAAATTATATTTGATATTTTTGTATTATATATGTAAAGATTGTCTCAAATATTTTAAATATAAAGATTGTATAATATTCATGAAGTTAATATGAGAAAAAAAATTATTAATAAATCACTTATCTTTATAGAATTTATTTGAGTTTTTCACTCATAGATTATCATGCATTTTCCTACTTATATTTGTAGTTTGGATGGTTGAGGGGAAAATATTTTTGCGCAATTTGAGTGGGCATATTGGTTAAGAGCATGTATTTCCTCCTAGGACGTTACAAGTTCAAGTCTATAGGGGGTAGGGTATGTGCACCTGTATAAACTTTAGTAGTCAAACCTCATGGAGGGGGCTCCATTTTCCCACAAATAAGGGGGTTCATTTTTATTTAATCTCATTTATACCATCTAACCATAAGTTATAGGTTCAAAGTTTAATCTTTCCCTTAAGGCTTCCAAATATTAATATTATAAATTATACTTACCATCTACCCAAAAATTTTCAAATCAATTAAAATTTGATATTGAAGTATTGAATATATATAAAATCCCAAGGGGTTAGTTCAATTGATTGTTATTAATGTTATTGGGTATTTTCCTAATTCTATACTAGTAGGTTTTTGGTTCAAATTCAAGGCCCATTAGTCTACGTCGACAAGTTTACTAGGGATTCCATCCACAAATGTGGCTAAACATTCCTTCAGTTTCTCATATTATTGGCATGGGAGGTAGTGGGGGAACAATAAAATGTTGTGTGTGTGTGCGCGCGTGTGTGTGTGTGTGTGTGTGATGATGATGATGATGATGATGATGATGATGATTATTAACATCCATTGAGACCAACTTTGGTCTATCATACCTTCAGTAAAGAAAAAAAATGAGAGAGAAAAAAAATTACATTGATTGCTTCAGAATTTTAATTTTGTGCTTGAAAAGCTTGAAGAGAAGCATTCCTAGGTCACCATAGTTTTGATGATTTAAAGGTTAGGAAGGTTGGTATTGTAACACATATTTTGAAATTGGAATCTAATGTGGGTGTATGCAAGACAATGTAGGAGAAAGTGTTTTTAATCTTGAACCCTCTTAGTGTCACAAAAGTGATAAATTCTTTTGACCCATATTGTTTTAGGAACTGTCCAATGCCCTATTTCACTATGGATCTTGTGGGAGTTCGTCATTATTTTAGTATTGTTGATTTTCTTCTTAACACTATTTAAAATAAAGAGATATTGTTTATCTTCCATATTAGGGTTAATCACCTCCTTACAATATCTTATTTTTTTGTTATCCTCTAAGTCTTTATCACACCACAATTTATCCTTAAAATTAGAGCTAATAATATCTTTAATATTATCAATTTAGGGTGATCTCTTCCTCAATTCCCTCATAATTTATCCAAGACATGGCATGTTTATGCCCAACCCCACTTGAGTTATAGTTAGTTTTGACTAGAGGTTGAAGCAATCTTAGGAATCATCTTTCCTTCCATGTTGTTTATCCTATCCTTATATACAAGGTACCTAGTCATAACAATGCTCTCAATAGGGAAAAGACCCACTTCTATGAGAAGGATAGGATAAGGTGTATTGCTTTTAATTTAGGATTATGGGTTATAAATGATAATGTTTCTATATGTTTGATATTTATCCAGGAACACTTGTGCATTTAGATGAACAATGGTGGTTTTGGGCACATGGTTTTGGTAGCTCGTGGATTACATGTAATGAAAGGATTTAAAATGTTTGTGATACTCCATTGTAATGTGTTTAGAGTTGAGCAGTGAATGATCACTTGGCCGAGTCCTAGAGGTTGGTCGACTTAGCTGGGTTTGGTCAAAGGGAATAATAGATCTATTGTTGCTAGTTTTTCCATAAGGGTTTTCCAAGATAAATCTTGTGTGATTTATGTGTGCATGTTGCTATGTTCTTGGTATTTTTGTCTCTCTCACATTTTAATCTTTTAACAATCAAGACCACCAAGTATGTTATTTTTATCCGGGATGTTGATTGTTCAATTTATTTCTCAAACCATGAGAAAATGCATGAAAGAGTGGAATGTTAGAGCATAATCTCTAATGCATATGTTTGATGATAATAAACATTATGTTACCTTCTCCCTAACTTTCTTAAGAATCTCGTCCAACTTCAAAAATATTGTTCCAAGCATTAACACTACAAAGGATATGTCTCCTTGATCTTGGGCTTGAGACGAGGAAGGGGGAAAGAGAGCTATGGGGAATTCTCAAAACATTTGAAAGTATCTTCCCACTGATGTCGATCTTGCTATTTAATAAGAAGAAGAAAGTGAAAGAGTGTGATAGATAAAGATGCATGGAATCGCGAAAAGGGGAATGATCATTTTGGAGAATAGAGTGAGGATTTGATTATGCTATAAATTCAATGAATAGAATCATAATTCTCATTGTTGTAATCCTAATTTTAGGTTTTTTTTTATATTGACAAAGTTGATTTTGTGCAAGTTCATATTCAAACTTAATCAAGAACATACAAGTTAAAAAATTTCACCAAGCCTAATAGAGTTTTTAATACCAAACATAATCATTAAATAGTTTATGTGAAACAAAGAAAAACCATGCATTATCTTTATGATGAGCTTGGCCAAACTTGTACAAGATTAATGGATTGTTGAGAGATTTACATTCAATTCTTGGTTATGTGTTTTGTTCCTATTATCTATTGTATTAGTGGAGATGCCATGAATTACATACTAAGTGGTTGAGAGGCCCACCAATGTGCTGAAATAATAATTGTATTAGATACCAAAGGTATATCTATGTTATGAATTTTAATAGGAAAACACATAGCATTATGAATGCAATAAAATAACTATGAATCAACATGTTCGATATTGCTAGTGAGATGGAATATGTGAACATAAAATAAAAGACCTAATTTCCTTAGGTTTGCTCAATGTCTATCGTTTTGTCTTCAAAATTGACGTTCAACAAATCATTTGTAATTAATATTGTTAATACGCTCTCAATGTCTTTAAGAGTCACATCCATAACTTATGACTAATTGCTTTTTTGTTTCATAGAGCCAAGAGTGGAGGTAAAGATAACAAAATAAAAGACATTATGGCAAGTGTCAGAGGTAAATATAAGAAAGAAAATGGCATTATGGCAAGTGTGGGATTCAAAAACATGAAGTATGTAAACTAAATCTAATGCCAATTCCCATATTGACAAGAATCAACAATGTTCATAACACATGAAGTAAAGTGAGGAGTCACAAAGACAAGGTGTCTAAGCTTCTTTGGGAAGCTTTCACCAAGTGGCACATAAAATACTGCATACACCAATACAATGGTAGGATATTTATCTAGGTGTGAGCTATGTGATGGATTTAATGTTGTGGAAGGGTACATCGTATATCCAACTAGAATATAAATTATTTTAGTCTTTTGATGCCAAAGCCAAGTATTGTGTGATGAACTAATGCTCAATGACCAACCAAGCATTGGAAGTGAGGATGTTGATGGGTTATTGAAAATATTATCCTTATTTTCACATTTGATGACATTTTTTGTCCTTCATAAATGACAAGTGAATTCAAAAAATTTCATTTTTTTGAAGGGCGTTTTTTGAATCACCCTTCTAAAATAGGTTTGAACCCCTTAGAAGGGCCAGAAAGGGTTTAATTTTTCTCATGTGGGTCTTGAGTGTAGGGATTTTCTAGTGATACGATAATAAGGTTAGAACACAACTGTGTTTTACAAGCATAAAAATAAAAACATGAGACTAAATTTTAGGGTTTGTTTGTTTCGAGCTATAGATGGAAAACGCATAGTCTAAATAATTTATTTTTAAAAACATTATGGGCATATTTTTTTGAAAAATTTTAAATAACTTTTGGTCAGAAATTTAGAAGAATCATTGGAATTGCTATTGAGATTGTGTAATTCGGGTGTAGTAATGGTTTTTCAACACGCTGTATCTATTTATGCATTCAAAAATGCAATTTCAGTAATGGAAAATTGCAATTTTACCAACAATTACATATCTGGATTCTAATGATGATTGCTGGAAAAAAGTTAAAAAATAGATTGTTTAGACTTGTTCATTGAAAAATAATAAAAGCACAAGTTTGATTCAAATATACTAAAAGAAACAATCTGTTTTTTTTATTGGAGACTCGTGAATAAAAGACACTGATATTCCATCAATAGGATGCCAAAATTGTAAGAATAAAATTAAAAATTATATTTGATATTTTTGTATTATATATGTAAATATTGTCTAAAATATTTTAAATATAAATACTGTATAATATTCAAGAAGTTAGTATGAGAAAAAAAAATCTTAATAAATCACTTATCTTTATAGAATTTATTTGAGTTTTCACTCATAGATTATCATGCTTTTTCCTACTTATATTTGTAGTTTGGATGGTTGAGAGGAAAATATCTGTGTACAATTTGAGTGGGCCTATTGGTTAAGAACATGTATTACCTCCTAGGATGTTACAAGTTCAAGTCCATAGGGGGTAGGGTATGTGCACCTCTATAAACTTTAGTAGTCAAACTTCATGGAATGGGCTCCGTTGTCCCACAAATAAAGGGGTTCATTTTTATTTAATCTCATTTATACCATCTAACCATAAGTTATAGGTTCAAAGTTTAAGATTTTCCTTAAGGCTTCCAAATATTAATCTTATAACTTATCCTTACCATCTACCCAATATTTTGCAAATCAATTAAAATTTGATATTGAAGGTTTGAATATATATTAAATCCCAAGGGGTTGTTGGTTGTGGAGCCTGACTATCTTCCTGATTTAGAGGTCTTTTACTTTCAGCCGTGTTTATACCCCATGAAGTATTTACACCCCAGAAGTATGTACACTCTTCCACGTGGGGGAGTGCTGCAGGGGGAGTACCCTACTACTTGAGGGTGGGGGGCTATCCCATTTGGGGGTCCCAGGGAGACAGCAGAGGGGTTGAGGCGAAGCCCACAGAAAAAATTGCCTTGGAAATTATATTGTAATTTATTTGTAAATATGGACCTTTCATTATAAGGTCCTTGAGATCTACTTGATAGAGATTATGTTAAGGTTTTTTCCATCCATTCCATTCCTTCCATCCATTCCATTCCTGTCCTCCATCCTCCTCCATCCTTGTCCATCCATTCCATGTTTCCTTCCATTCCATCCATCCATTCCATCCTTCCATCCATCCATCCATTTCCTCCATTCCTCCATTTCCTTCCTTCCATCCTTCATCCATCCATCCATCCACTCCATCCATTCCGTCCATCCGTCCATCCATCCATCCCTCCATTCCTTTCATCCATCCATTCCTCCTTCCTCCATCCCTTCCTCCATTCCATCCATCCATTCCATCCATCCATCATCCATCCGGCTCCTTCCTTCCATCCGGTCCATCCATCCATCCTCCATCCATCCTCCTTCCATCCATCCATTCCTCCTTCCATCCGGTCCACTCTTCCTTCCATCCGGTTTCCATCCATTCCATTTCCTTCCATCCTTCCTCCTCCATCCATCCGCTCCTCCGTCCTTCCTCCATCCGTCCATCCTCCTTCCTCCATCCTTCCATCCGTCCCTTCCTCCATTTCCCGTCCATCCATTCCATCCATTCCATCCATCCTTCCATCCATTCCATTCCTTCCTTCCATTCCTCATCACATCACCATGGGGTATGTTTTACTATAGGTGGAACAACGTTAAGTTGGATTTCCAAACTGTAAAAGGTTGTCGCGCTTTCAACAACAGAGCAGAGTATGTTTCTGCTACAAGGGCTAGTAAAGAGATGATTTGGTTTTAAAGGTTTATGGAGGAATTGGAAAGAAGCGAGGAGAACAACGGGTTGTATTGTGACAGTCAGAGAGCCATTCACCTTACAAAGGAGCCTCAGCCAGCTTCCATTCAAATGATAAGCATATACATCTCATGTACTATTTCATACGATCCGTTTTGGAATATGTATTATGGACAATTGAAGTTGGAAAAGATACACACTAGGCTAGAATCCTGCGTGGCAGGGAGTAACCGAGGGGCCCGAGTTCTTGCTTTCGGTTCAGCACAATCACTAAAGACAGTAAGAAGATGAAAGAATTTCGGAGGTCAAGAGGGTTGAGTCCGACATAACAGCGATTGGTGGAGTTATTTGAAGTCCGGTCTCAAGTGGGAGATTGTTGGTTGTGGAGCCCGATTATCTTCCTAATTTTAGAGGGTCTTTACTTTTAAATGGAGTGTTTGTACCTCGGAAATTGTTACACCCAGTATGTACACTCTTCCAGTGGAGGAAGTGCACCCCTTTCAGGTGCCAGAGGTGGTGGAAGATGCGTGGGCGGGGTTGAGGCGGCGTCCCCTAAAGAAAAATTCCTTGTAGAAGTATATTGTAATTTCATTGTAAATCTCGGCCATTCATTATAAAGGTTGCAGATCTAACAATGGAGATTATCTTAGGGTTCCTAGAAAGAACCCTCTTTTATGAGGAAATGTATTACGACTATAGAGGTTGGCCCGAGTATTGTGAGAGAAAGTAGTGGAAGTTACAGCGGGTTTTTGTAGGTTGTATCACTTTAATTTGTTGGATAATAGTAAAGAGAAAAGGACCAGCAATTTCTCACGGTGGACGTGGTAGCCCACACTAGGTGAACCAACGTAAATCTGTCTCTCTTGTGGTGTATCTTTTTGTGTTTTGTTTCCACATTTGTTTTATTTTATTGCTCTGTGAGGTCCTATTTTTCTAACAGGGGTTAGTTCAATTAGTTGTTGTTAAATATTATTGGGTATTTTCTAATTATTTTAGTAGGTTTTTGGTTCAAATTCAAGGCCCACTATTAGTCTATGTGGGCTCCAGTTTACTAGGGATGCCATTCACAAATGTGGCTAAATGTTCCTTCGGTTTCCCATCTTATTGGCATGGGAGGTAGTGGGGGAACAATAAGATATTATTGTTGTTGTGTGTGTGTGTGATGATGATGATGATGATAGTGAAGTTGAATTTGTAACATTCATTGAGACAAATGTTGATCTATCATACCTTAAGAAAGAAAAGAGAGAGAGAAAATTACTTGATTACTTTAGAATTTTAAAGATTTTGTCCTAGAAAGAAGAAGCTTGAAGGAAGAATTTCCCTAGGTCACCATAGTTTGATGATCTAAAAAGGTTAGGAAGATTAGGTATTGTAACACATATTTGAAATTGGAATCTAATGTGGGTGTATGCAAAACAATCTAGGAGAAAGTGTTTTCATCCACAGACCCTCTTAGTGTCACAAAGTGATAAATTATTTTTATTGTATCGTTTTAGGAATTGTCGATGCCTAATTAATCTTCACTATGGGTTTTTGGGAGTTAGTTGTTATTTGGTATTATTGATTTTCTTCTTAATACTATTTAAAATAGAGAGATATTGTTTATCTTCCATATTAGGGTTAATCACCTCATTATAATATCTTAATTTTTTTTCTCTAACTCTTATCACACCACAATTTATCCTTAAAATTAGAGCTAATAATATCTATAATATTATCAATATAAGTGATCTCTTCCTCATTTCCTAATAATTTATCAACCAGTTGTTGTTTATGCTAACCCCACTTGAGTTGTAGTTAGTTTTGACTAGAGGTTGAAGTAATCTTAGGAGTCATCTTGTCTTCCATCTTGTTTATCCTATCCTTATATACAAGGTACCTAGCCATAATGATGCTCTCAATGAAGAAAATACCCAATTCTATGAGAAGAATAGGATAAGATTATTGCTTTTAATTTTAGGATTATGGATTATAAATGATAGTGTTTCTATATGTTTGATATTTATCCATGAACACTTGTGCATTTAACTTATCAACTAGGGTTTTCAACGTACTTGTGAGATGTCACCTGCTTATATGTGCGAGGGCTATAAATTTCTAACATTATTTTCTAATATGCATACAAAAGAGGAAATTACATTGCAAGAGATTAAAACACACTTAGGAACATCGAAACAGGGAACTAGCTTCTAACACTTGTGATTTCAATTCTAATGTATGACTTCTCTTAGAGTGATACCATCAATGACCTAGTCATGTGATATGATAACACTTTTGTTTCTATGTTATTATATTGTCATCATGAGTGTGTTCTAATAAATTGTTTCTATAACCAAGCATTCTACATGAAACAAGGAAAATAAATGCTAAGAACAAAATTAACATAAACTGGAAAGTAAATTACATGTTAGTCCCCTAAAAGTTGCACTTATTTGTGAGAGGGAAAGCTAGGGCATCATTGGTTTATTACAAAGTGTTTACAAATTTTTTTATAATTTTACGTTTTGAATAAGGTGGTTGAAAATTGGCTCCAGGTTTAACTTTATATGAAAATCAATATCCAGGAACATAGCATATCCATTGGTAGAATAAAAGGTGAGCCTAGATGGATTCATCCGTAGAAAAGAGATGACTATTAATTTGTGAAATTGACAAATTTTGGTTTCAATATATCATAAAGAAACAAAATTATCGTGATATCAAAACTTGAAAATAATTTCCACGGTAATTTTTCAATGTATTAATTAACAATCAGAAACAAATGCATTACTGTCTGAATAATGAATTCAAGCATGAAGAAATAAAAACAATATAAAAAGTGTCTAACCATCCATATTCCTTTTCTATTAAGTGTCAAATGGAACATAAATCCTTTACAAGGAGTTTCACAAAAGTCCTCTGGATCTCCAATTTTAGACCTCCTAACTTCTCATTCTACAGGAGTTTATATAGAAACAATCCATAATTATCAAGATCCAAAGTGGATCCTGAAAACCTCTTCATATATATTTGGTTTCTTGTTTCAAATAATCAGGAGAAGATCCAATCTGAGTGGGAATTGATAGGGTGGCTTGTCAACTCTGTCCATGAGATTTTTCGAGGAAAACAAATGCAGTAAATTCTTGAAAAATGGTCCAACATGATCTCTTTGTATCTCTTAAATGGTGATATCACATTGGCCAAAAGCCTTAAGAGAGGTTTTTTTGAAGGTACTCGTTCCCATTAAAAAAGTATTTTGGTTTAAAAAAATGCATCACCATATGTTGTCCAACCTCTCCCAAAATTAATGACTAAAACATTATTTGTTGAAATATCAGGAAAAATAGGCCTCAAAGATCAGTTCAAATCTCTTAAAATGTGATTGATGTGTAAAACCAAGAGAGGTTTTGTGAAGGGGCATGTTACCTAAAAGAATTCACTTTGTTTCAACAAATTCATCTCCAGCTTTTCTGCAACCTCTCTTGAATAAAAATACTAAAACAGGTAAAAATAGCAGAGAATTTCCTGTAGCTTTTATGTCGAAGAATTAGGCCTCAAAGATCCAATTCAGATATCTTTAAAATTTGATTGTTTGTGCTTAAAACCGAGAGACATTTTTGTGAAGGGGTATGTTCCCAACAAAAAATTATTTTGGTTTCTAAAAATTCATCTCCAGTTGTTTTTCAGTCTCTCTTGAAGATAAAGACTATAGCAGGTAAAAGACAAAGTATTTCGGTGGCTTTTACAGTTTACGCAAAATAATAGCCTTTGTCATCAAAACATTGCTTCAACTTTTGCATTGATCTGGTGGTTTCTCTTGTTATAGGTCCTATAGATAATATAACAACTTTCTTACCTTCTTTTAATGATTATTTATGTACTAGGGACATTCTTATATTTCGTTTGAGATCTTCTTTTGCATATTCAGAATGGTCTTCTATCGCTATGACATCTTCTCTTTTGATTGAATAATCGGACATGGATTTGGGCCTTAGCCTATACTTTTTGTTGACTCTTGTAGAGTTCCTCCTAAGGTCTTGAGGAACAGGAACACATTTCTTCTTTTTCCTTTTAAAACGCAGCATTCTTCTTCTTTGAAGTTTGTTGATGCTTTATGCTTGGCCGAGAGTGTAACATTATAATCTTCATCGATTAACTATACGTTTTTAAATTTACCTCAAGGAAAATTTTGTTTTGTTTCCCATTTGGAGTCTCTTACCTATGTTGGTCCTTGTTACTACGGGCAAACAATTCTTCTTTATGGGGTCTTTCATCAACTAAGATGCTTGGCTCTGTGTAGCATCCCTTTTTCCTTTCCCTTTCTTACATTTTGCTAGGCGTAGATTCGGGGATTTAGAGGTGCATGAAATAATCTCTCAGGTGTTTTTGTATTTCTATTAGAATGGAACCGATAGATTCTTAATTAAAACTAATAAGAACAAACTACTCTTTTGCATTGGAGGTGTATTTTTGACATTTTGCCAGTTTTATGAGGGGAGAAAATAAGGAAAATTTAAAGGATAATCACCATTTAGATGCATTAATAACCTAATGTGATAGATATAAATCAATGAGAATCTGCCTTCGCAAGTGATATACTCGTGGATAACGATCGGAGCAATGTGCCATTCCTGTCTAATCAAACTATGAGGGATTCCTTTTCTTCAATCCTGGTTTTGTTTGTCTGGCAGCAAAAACTGATTGTTGAATTTTGTAACTACATGCTCTTTCTTCGACCATCGTTCTCCTCCGACCACTAATTTGCAAGCCTTGGCAATTGTTTGTTACATCATAACATTAACAATTTCGATCTCCGCCATTAACCATCGAGAGTTTATGCAAATACCAAAGAGACTTGTTTATTAAGTGACCTTGGAAGGTGAGTAGGGAATTCAAACCAACCAACATCTCTAAATCCCTGCACTTACTAAATTCAACACAATCAGAATGATAAGTGGTGGGTTTAGATAATGATCTTTGAGAATTGAATGATTTGAAATGATTCCTTTGTAGGTACAGAACAATTTGATCATGTAATGGTTTGAATCATAAAAATGATTAGAGAGCCATCGTGGGACACATGAAAACTCTTAATCCATGATCTGTGTAATCCTAGCAATCACGGGTGGCATGCACATATTCAGGCATGATTATGTTTGCTCTACAGGAATAATGTTATTCCAATAGAGCTATTAATGACTTTCAACATAATTTGAATTTAGTAAAAGTTCAAGCGAGGCATATGAAGTGACACATCATTCAAAACCATGTCTTAAAACTCAAAACTTAAAGAAATTATCCAAAGAACTAAAATGCGAACCATAACAAACTGAAAACAATGATTAAAATCAAATGAAAACATACAATGAAGTGCAGGTAGGAAGGGTTTAGGATTAGGGTTTCTCACTAAATCTGGGATAAAGTGAGACTAACAACACATATATTGAAAATTGAAAAATATTTGAATTGAAATGCTTGAAAGGAAATAAACTACACAAAATAAGAAATGAAATATTACCAACTATACAACACTGGTCTCATGGAGTGAGCTCCCTCCCAAGAAGAAGTCTATAAATTAACAGACTATAGAAACATCCATTCACACACACTATAGAAAAAGACTATAGAAACATCCATTCACACACACTATAGAAAATGAAACTATAATCTATATTAAATAGTGATCTCAAGAGAAGCTTGTTTTACACCATCATAATTCAAATTGTGCTCTAGGATTCCTGTCCCTCTACAAAGTTTCTCTTTTTTCAATATATAGAGATGAGCCTCATGCCTAATTTTAAAACAAAAATGAAGTACATGACAATCTTATCAAGATGCAATATTGTTTTTCCTATGTCCCCACTGCATAGGTAAGAGAAAGAGATTGAATTGGTTTCCAAAACTTTCATTTACATTTATGGGAGTTGAATATGGTTAGAGATGCTCAAACAATGAGCTAGAACTGCTCCTAGGTGAGGATCGTTGTTTATGGATGCAAAAAATAGCATGTAGAGGGTGAAACCATTGCATATATGCTCTAGACATCACCCAACATCTTTGTGAAACATGTGAGACTATTGTACACTACCCAAAATCGACCCAAGCATTAATTATTTGGTCGGTGCTCCTTCACTCACCATCTAGGCTATTGTAACACTTCCCCTCAGCCATGGATGAGTTGGTAACTAGGAAAATTCATTTATTCTTCAAGTGGATGCTTGGATATATTTTAATCATTGTTCACTTGATTATTGGATCTTCGAATTTGTGGCATATTTGTTTAACAAATTTCCAAGTGGAAATATCTCCTACAAATTATTCCAATGTGGATATTCTAGTGTTGGTTCCATGAACCCCATTTGCAATGATGAGTTGAAGTTCCATAGCAATAAAAACGATGTGTGGTTCCATAACAACAATTTCTTTCTATATATTTGGACATGAACCATCATCTCACATCTATGTGCTAGAGTTTCCATATATTCATAAAATGCACATATTGAAGGGTTGGATTTAGAAGCCAAGCATTTCGTATTCTTGAACCTGAAAGGGGATCTCATGAATGTAGGCTAGAAAAAAAGTGATATCATCTTGTAAACCTTAGATAAATATGCTACAACAACTTGTCCATGGATCAACCATTATTTCAAAAGTAGATACAAAATACAATACTTCTCCCTAATGTTAATCATAATACTCGAAAATACTTAAGAAATACAAAGGAAATAACTTTAATCATTATAAACCTCACACATGAGCAATAAAATGGGCTAATACAAGGTTATGGGTAAACAGAAAGGGATTAAATGAGGAAAATAAGATATCAAAAGATGGTAATTTGGCGACTCATCAATAATTAACACTTATGGATTTTCTTAATCTTTATCCATGATTATTTTGAGATGTTGTAGTTCCAAACTTCACAATAATATAAGATAACCATTAGGGGAAATTTGATGTCTAAAATGGGCCTCCTAGGGAAAAATAATAAAATAATAGTTGAAATAATAAAATAAGAGTTATGAATGTTCAAAAAGAGAAAGAAAGAAAACTACTTTTTAAAATTTATTTTCAACTTATCTTCTCATATGTTTACTCAAAATTTCAAGTGTATGAACTCATTGAATACAGAATTAAACTTGCATCCAAGGAGTACTCACTTTTCATACTTTTGATAGACCCATAGTGAAATAAAGTGGAAATACACAAAAAAACTATGTTTCTCGAAAATAAATGGTTTTAAGAAACACTTTTTTTTCATGCATTTCTAGGTTATCTCATTATGGGTCTATAAAAAAATATGCATAGTGGGTACTCGTTGGACGTGGGATTTAATTTTGCATCCAACAAGTGCCTACACTTGAAATTTGAGTAGACCTATAGGGAGAAAAGTCAACAATACAATTAAAAGAAGTAGTTTTCTTCCTTTCCCTCCAAAAATATTTAACCTTATGGTTGACATCATCATATTGAATCCGATTGGTTCTTTTAAATTTTATTTTCATAGTACATCTTTTGTTTTGAGGCCCATTTTTACCTCAAAATTACCATAATGCAAGAGGGTTAAGAGCTTCAAAGAGGAGTTTCTTTTTATCCCAAAACCACAAGTTTGTGTATTTATAGATGTTTTCAAGGTAAAAATAAGCTTTCAACCCACCATTGACCCTCTTTTTAATGCTATAGTTCCAATTAAGATTGTGACAAAAACTGATTTTGAGATATTTGTATGAAGTTACGTCATCTGAATAGCTATGGTCATACACAAAACTAGCATAAGTGATATTTTTATATTTGATTATCATAATATTTATTTTACCAGTGTTAATGATCATACCAACACTAGAGAAGAATCCTTTAGAATTATCGGTTTCTTATCAAGATCAGAGGGATACATTTCCCTAAGACAAATATCATCAACATAAGAAGAAGAATGGTGACTATTCTAACTAAATTTTTTCCAACACATCGTACTCCTTCCAAACAAACATCTAACTTGTCAATGTAAATGACAAAAACAGAGGGGACAAGGGACCTTACTTAACTCCTATATCACAATTACTTTCTTCTAATCAACCCTTAATGTTCCTAAACTTGGAAATAACTTTATTGTAAAATCTTATCACATCATTCCTCAAATTGAAAGGAACTATAAGTTCTTCTAATATATTCTAGAGGTTAGTTATAGGCACCATGTCAAACACTTTTCTAATGTCAATGAAACAACAAAGGAGATTGGTTTTATTATTATGACATTCCTCCGTAATAATCTTGAGTGTAACAAGGTGGTCCATAATTAGTCTAGCTTAGGTGGTTGAGTAGAAATTTTATCCTCTCACTTGTTACATGTTTCTCTCTTCATGAGCCAATTGTCATTGAGATTGAGAGCCATGTAACACACCCGACTCCTTAATACTCCTTTAAGTGGTGGGGCATCATAAATTATTTTTTCCTTAACTAACTCATCTCGAATGATCTCTTAACTGGCTTAACCCTTGTCTGAAACATAGGCTAGCGGGGAATTCAGAGTTAGGCGCTTCGATGCTGAACATCTCCTTGCTATCTATGCATGTGACCTCCCGAAGTCTCGAACTTCAAAATTCTCATAAAATTTCCACGCAGTTCCAAACTTCGAACCTTTTTTGTCTCTCTATAATGCTACATCCAAAATCCTATGGAGTCTTGAAGCCCCAAACTCCCATAGTTCTGGTCACTTCACCAACCATGTTGGTTAGGCGGACACGTACCAGGAACTGACACGTAGGAGGGATCAGGGTAACACGCATTACGTTCCAATGGGCCTATAGGGTATGTGATACACACAAATTCGAGTGACACATGTCACATCAAGTTGGGGTCAACGTCACCCTAGGTGACGTCATTGCACCACGTCACCCCGAATTGACAACCTTCTAACATTTCTTAGATCTCACGGTCGAGATATGGACACATAGATTTATAGATCTATGGCTCTTGTTACCTCAGGGATTCAACGTTCAGGATTTTTCAATGCAAAATCCTCTTTTCTCCCGAAGTTCCCAATCTCCAAACTAAAGTGGCTAGCGCCACGTGTCCTTGGTATATCGACGGTTGGGAAAGAAACCAAAGGATCCATCGATCTACAGTTCTGGGTTCTTCGCAGTTCTGGCCTTCAGGGTTTTGGATCCCAGTTTAATTGCTGAGATGGGTTCACCTAACCACCTGGGGAACCTCCCAATGCTGGTCAGCCTTATGGGTAATCATAACTCTTGGTATCCTTTGAACGGTTTATGATTATGAGGGCCGACAATACTCCGAAGTTTTGGACATTCGGAGCTCCGAAGGTAGAAGGGCTTAACTCCCTTAGGCTTAGCCTAAGGTTCCTAGGTGTTGGAAATATGTGTTCGCTTGAACAAATCTCGTCCGTTTGTCTTCTAGACGAACGGGTCTTCCCCTTCGAGACTTAAATCTCGATATCCTTCCTGAGCTTCATCATGAAACTATTAAGGTTTTAGGCATGATATTTCATTCGCACAACAAGGAGTCTGAAGAGGATAGTATCATTATACGAACATGGCTAGATTGATGCAATACTTTTATCTCGGTCATCCTACAATTTTATGTCCCAAGGAACCTTGATGGCTAAGTTGGGGCACACAGACAATTAATCAGAAGCATAAGTTCACAAGAAGACAATTTCATATGCATAACTTAACCATTTTAATACAAGAACCATTTATAGATATATAAATACATGCATGCATGCATTATTCCCAATTCAAAGCACAAAGAATGAAAAAACTTATCAAAACCAAAAGACGTGATGCGACTACTGAAAGGGGTTCTCATTTCCACCCAACCATAGGCTCAATCACTCCTAACAGATTTACCACTGGCCTTCCTAAATCTAGACCACGATGCTTTGAGATTTAATCCTTTGCTCCAACTCAACAACAATAGGGATAGAGGTTACTCTCTTCCTCCCGCAGGATCTTGGAAATGGTTTTGACTATACCAAGAAAGGAGGACCACATGAGTACTTCTTTAGTTCCTCAACAACCTCATTTATTAGCTTGTATCTTAACCCTACTAGCCATTTCCTACGACTAGAACACACTTATTTCTTAGTTCTTCCTTGAACCCGAGAGCTTAGTCTCTCGTCTTTGTACTCTTCGTAGGTCTTCCTCTGCCCACCACACCTTCCTTTCTTGTCATCCTCAGCAAGATTGTGTGTGGCTCAAATTCCCAGTCTATGGTTAGGTCTTAAAGCCTTACAGATGGGTTCTCTTCCCCATCCCCTCATTAACTCTTGAGGAGGTCTTCCCACATACCAACCTGACCTTAATTCATTCATGGGTCAGAGGACTATTCTGGTCCTAAGCAATTAAATCCAGTAAGGTACTGGTTTGGTGGAGGTTAACACAACCATTCCCGGTCCCCTTCACCATCTCTTTCATAGCATTCATGGTCTCTCTTAGTACACCCCCCTTCCAGTAGTCATGCAACACTTATCCATTTTCTAGTAAATAATGGAATTTACATTCATTGACCTTTGATACAAAGTTCCACCAAATAAAACATTCACACATATTGAGTTTTCCATATTCTCTTGGCCAATATAGCTATATTTACAAACTAGGGAAAACAGGGTGTTACAATTCCCTCCCCCTAAAAGGAACATCATCCTCGATGTTCTATCTATCAATATGCTTTGTATATACAGAAATAAACAAAAATGGATATTTTTGTCTCATGGCATCCTCCATTTCCCATGTAGCCTCATCTAGGCCAAAGTGTTTCCACTGCACCTTGACCTGTGCAATGGTTCCGTTCCTGAGTGATGTTTCCTTCCTGTCTAGTATGCATTGAGGTTCTGGCAGGAATTTTCCCTCCGGCTCCACCTAGATCACAGACCAGTCAATTATATGATTAGAATCATGTACATATTTCTTCAATAATGAAACATGGAAAACATTATGTGCCTTTACTGTGGGAGAGAGTGTTATCCTATATGCTACAGGTTCCACTCTATCTAAGACTTCAAAGGGTCCACAATACCGAGGTTCTAGCTTGGCACAAGATCCCATTCTCAAGGAACTCTTCCCAGGCCTAACTCTGAGATAGACATGGTCTCCTATCTTGAAATCTCTGGGAGTTCTGTTTCTGTTGACATAACTCTTTTGTCTATCCTGAGCAATTTTCATATTTTTCTTTGTATGAATCACTTGTTGTTCCATTTATTTCAACATGTTGGGTCCGATTGTAATTCTATCCACTGGATTAATCTAGCTTATTGGAATCTTGCACTGTCTACCATAGAGGGCTTCAAAAGGGATCATCTTCAGTGACTCTTGATAACCATTGTTGTAGGCAAATTCTACCAATGGTAGGTAGTCTTGCCACTTCTTAGGGTGATGCATTACATGCATCCTTAACATGTATTCTCATATATGGTTTACTCTTTCTGTTTTTCCATCACTTTGAGGGTGATAGGATGTGCTAAACAATAATTTAGTCTCAAAACCAGCCATTGAGGACTTCCAGAAGATGGAAGTAAATTATGTATTTTTGTCAGATATAATCTGTTTAGGCATGCCATGCAGTGTAAATATCTCCTCTATGAAGATGTTGGCAATATCTATTGCCTTGCAAGTTGAGTTGACAGGAATGAAGTGAGTAGACTTTCTCAATTTGTTCACCACTACCATGATGGCATCATTCTGCTTGGCTAATTTTGGTAATCCGGTGATGAAATCCATGGAAATGGTTTCCCACTTCCATTATGGAATTGGTAGAGGTTGTAACAACCCTATTGGGTTCCGGTGTTCTTCCTTAACTTGCTGGCATTCTAGACACTTAGCTAAATAATCAGCTATGTCCTTTTTCAATCCAAGCCAATATAATTGTTTCCTAGTGGCCTTAATCATTTTCTGATAACCTGGATGACCAACACATGGTCTCTTGTGTAGGTCATCCATTATGAACCTCTTCAAGTCGTCACAACTTGGGATATACAATCTATTTCTGTAAGTCAGTGGGCCTTCATCAAGCATCTGATAGAGTTCATAATTTAACCATGTAGGCTCTTGCCTTAGGTATGAGGTCACGGTCTTGAAGAATGCATTTGTTTCTTGTGCATTCCTGACTCTTTCATTGACATCTGTTTCACAGGTTCTTACCACTTCCAGGTGAATTGTTTTCACACTTCTGCTAAGGTCACCGACCACCCTATTTTGCTTTCGTTTGATGTGTTTGATTTTGAAATCAAACTCACAAAGGAGAGCCATCCACCTAGCTTGACTGGGATTGAGTTTTGGTTGATAGAAAAGGTGCCTCAACCCACAATGGTCTATCATAAGTACAAATATCCTATCCAAAAGGTAATCCCTCCACATTTTTAAAGCATTCACTATAGCAGCCAACTCTAGATCATGGGTCACATAATTTATTTCATGCTCATTCAATTTTTAGGATTCGTAGAAAATTACATGCCCTTCTTGCATAAAGACTCCTTTGAATCATTCCTTGCAAGCATATGTGCACATGAGGAATTCATTATCAAGGTCTGCAATGTTCATCACAGGCGCATGGGTTAGAAGGTATTTCAGTTTCTGAAATCTTTCTTCACATTCTGATGTCCAAGTGAATTTATCCCCCTTTTTCTGAAGGGCAGTGATTGGACAACCAATCTTGGAAAATACTTTTATGAACCTTCTATAATATCTTGATAATACCATAAAGGATCTGATATCAGATACATCCTTTGGGTTAGGCCATTCCATAATAGATATGATCCTATCAGGGTCTACTTCAACTCCTTCTTTAGTAATAACATGGCCTAAGTAATGGACTTGATTCTGGAAAAAGTCACACGTGTTAAACTTAATGTAGAGTTGATGCTCTCTTAGTACTTAAAGTACCAATCTAAGATGTTCTTCATGCTCCTCTATGTTCTTGGACTATATTAGGATATCATCAAGGAAAACCAATACAAATATGCCTAGAAATTTTCTGAGTACATTTTTCATCAAGCACATAAAGGTGGTAGGGGCATTGGTTAATCCAAATGGCACCGCCACAAATGCATAGTGACCATATCTGGTCCTGAAGGTTGTTTTGTGGATGTCTTCATCCTTGATTCCAAATTTATGGTACCCATACCTTAAGTCAATCTTTGAGAAAATGGAAGCACACCCTAATTGGTCGAACAAATAATCGATTCTTGGTAAGGGGTACTTGTTCTTTATGGTTGTCTTATTGAGTTGTCTATAATCTATGCATAGTCGGAGTGTGTCATCTTTCTTCTTCACAAACAAGATTGGTGCTCCCCATGGAGACAAACTAGGCCAGATGTAGCCTTTGTCCATCATTTCATTTAGTTGTAGATTGAGATCAAATAGCTCGGGTGTACTCATCCTATAGGGTGTCTTAGACACTGGTACTACTCCTGGTGCAAGTTCTATCGAGAAGTCAATGTATCTTCTCAGAGGTAGACCTGGTACCTCTTCTGGAAACACGTCTCTATACTCTATTAATATGGGGTGGTCCTCTAGGTTTGGTTTGTCATCCTCAACAGATTCCAACACCTATATTGCATATAGAGGACATCCCTTTCTGCAATACTTTTTCATTTGAAGGGATGATATTCGTCTCATTGAGACATGCTTTTGAATCCCTTGGAGGGTTATCTTTCTCCCTTCCTCATTTACACATTCTAAAGTTTTATGGTAACAATCAAACTTATTTTTGTAAGCAGATAACTAGTCCATACCAATCAATAGGTCATAAGATCCTAGGGGAAGTGTGTTTAAGGGTCGCTTGGTTGGGTAATCCATCCATAATGAATTGGAAAGTTGGTATGACTTGTGCTAATTTTCTTTTGGTGCCAATGGCTACTTGTACCAACCATGGCTTAACATGTATAATTGGTTGCAGTTTACACTTATCAATAGTTTGAGGGGATGCATAACTCAAATTAGAACTAGGGTCAATTAAAATAGAAACCAAATGGTTGGCAATCATACCTTCCATATCCACCACTGAAGCTTGGTGGTCGACTTGTTTATTATCCACGGCTGCATAAATCTGTGGCATGCTCCTAGCCACCTCATTGACTGTGATAAATTCTTGGATGTTGTAGACTCTCCTACTTTTCTATTATCTGTGTGGACAATCCCTTAGTAGATGTTCTTCTCCACAACCTTAACATTTCAAGGATTCCTTATTTGGGTTATCAGCCTTTCCCAGGGTTGCTCCAAAAGGTTTATTTCCACTATGGGAGGGGAAATGTTTCTGATATACACTTCTGGTAGAAAGGATTAATTTAGAGTCCTTCCTATAGTTCTTAAATATTGAGGATTTGAACCCCTTTTTATTGAATATCAAACTACTCTTATTCTTCCAGTCCTCGCGAGGTTCTATCTGACTCTCGAAATATTCGTAACAATACCTTTCCTTATTGATATTGTCTTCTAAGCTCTTTGGCTTGTCAAACTCAATCTTGTTCTAGTAGGTCTGAGGTAACCCACTAATAAATCATTGCACTTTTACCTTTTCATCCTTTATGTAGGGTACATACCTCAATAGCTCAAGGAATTTATTGACATATTCCTCTAAGATGAGTTGTCCCAGCTTGAGTTCATAGAACTCGTTAGTCTTCCCATCAAAGTATTTCTTTGAAATATACTTCTTCTTGAAGTGTTTCTCAAACGGTTTCCATGATAAGTCTTCTTCATGGATTCCTTTCACATTCTTAAGGTCTTCCCACCAAATGG
Source organism: Picea sitchensis (assembly GCA_010110895.2). NCBI lineage: Eukaryota > Viridiplantae > Streptophyta > Pinopsida > Pinales > Pinaceae > Picea > Picea sitchensis. The sequence goes on along the minus strand of SNQJ01S0077015.1, from coordinate 17,058 downwards.
AAGTGTTTCCATTCAGATTGGAGATGGCTATTCGAGCCTTCAAGTTTTCAGAGTAGTCCTGGACTATGAAGTAGTTCTTTAAACCAAGAAGCCAAGCTTCTACCTCTCCCCCCTTCTCAATATCTCCATTGAAAGAGGGTGGTTTGGCTTTATTGAACTCTTCAGGGTCATGAGTTTTGGAATTCTTTCACTTCTTTCCTTTTCTTTGAGAATGTGAGCTAGTTTTTCTACTAGAAGATCCCTCGGAGTTGCTTATTTCCTTTCCAGAGGACTCTCCCGCTGAGTGTCACATGCTTCCAAGTTGGGCCTTCCTCGATGTACTCTTCCTAGTGTAGCCACTTATGGGACCACGTTTTTGTATCTCGGGTGGACTTTGACTTCTCTTTGTATGTCGTTGGTCCACATGATTGGTTGTAGGTCCATGCTGCAACTGCCTCTATAAATCGGATAAGCTATGCAACAAGACTGCATTAATTTCCATTTTTTTTCTTCCTCCTTTATCAATCTCTCGTTGTTGGCCTTGAAACTATGTAATTCGGCCATCATGCTCCTTACAGTTTCAGACAGATTCGAAGGGGTCTCTACCACCCTCCTCTCATCATATTCTTCATCTCTATTGTGGGAGCCATCCCCCACTTCATTGTGCATTACCATCCTTTATGCTTGTAGTTTCCCGCGATTCACTGACTGCTTGAGTGCTAACAAAACACTTGTTGTTAACTAACAGTCTATTAGTTCATGAAAAACACATAGTTCATATATCTTAAATACACACACAGAAGAAGAAGGTTTCATTCTTTTCTTTAGTAAAGGTTTGACCATACTTTTTAGGAAAGGGGTAAGATAGGGCGTCACCCTTACAGTTCTTGAAATGTGGTTTTTTTCTTTTTTTTTACGCAACTCAACGATGAGCCCAAACAGGACAAGTGTTGTAACCATGCTCTGATACCAATTTGTAACACACATGACTCTTTAATACTCCTTTAAGGGGTGGGGCATCATAAATTCCTTTTTTCCTTAACTAACTCATCTCAAATCATCTCTTAACTTGCTTAATCCTCACCTGACATGCAGGCTAGTTAGGAATTCAAAGGTCGACGCTTCAGTGTTGAACATATCCTTGCTATCTACACATGCGACCTCCCGAAATTCCAAAGTCCCATAAACTTGCCACGTGGTTCCAACCTTCAAACCTTTTTGGTCTCTCTACAATGCTACATCCCAAATCCTCCGGAGTTCTGAATCCTCATACTCTCGGAGTTTTGGTCACTTCACCAAACGTGTTGGTTAGTCATATATGTACTAGGAACTGACATGTAGGAGGGTTCAGGGTGACACATGTTACGTTCCAATGGGCCTATAGGGTATTTGATACACACAAATTTGGGTGACACATGGCACGTCAAGCTGGGGTCCATGTCAGCCTGGGTGACATCAATGCACCATGTCACCTCAGAATGAAAACCTTCTAACATTCCTCAGATTTCACAGTCGAGATCTGACCATGTAGATTTATAGATTTATGGATCTTGTTACCTCGGGGATTCGACGTTCGGGAGTTTTGCGATGCAAACTCTTCTTTTCTTTTGAAGTGCCCAATCTATAAACTAAAAAGGCTAGCACCACGCATCCCCGGTATATCGATGACTCGGAAAGAAACCGAAGGATCCCTCAATCTATGGTTTTGGGTTCTTCCCAGCTCCGACCTTCGGGGTTTTGGATCCCAGTTTAATTGGTAAAATGGGTTCACCTAACCACTTGGGGAACCGCCCAACGTCGGTCAACCTTACGGGTAACCGTAACTATCGTTCACCTTCGGTCGGTTTATGATTATGAGAGTAAAAAATACTTCATGTAAATGTGTTGAACCTACACAAAATAGATCTAGCTAGAAAATACTACACACATTTGCATAGAGAAATTGAGAAATAAGAAGGAGAGAAAGAATGGAAGAATTATCATTAACCATAATGAATAATGAATAATTTACACACGATATACTCTGTATAACTCAATAAATGCACACTGGAGGAGAACTAATGTGCCATAATGGTGGTCTAGAGTGATCTGTACACACACCAACAATTATGGGAGTGAACTACCACCTAGTCTAATCTCTCGGGCAGTTACGTGAGTGAACTTCCACCTAGCTGAGTTAACTAGTCAACTAGTCTTCAATTAACTAACTGAATAAAGAGTAGTGAGGAGTAGATCAAGTAATCAAGGGTAATGCACCAGTCTGTTCATGATCCCAAGGCAAGTGTGCATTAGCATGGTGATGATCTCAATGTTGCATGGTGACAAAACCAATGCAGCATCTAAACTCAACTCAACTAGTCAAACTGAAGTGTGAACTGAAAGAGAATATTCTACGGGTGGAATATTCTCCCCTAAAATATAGGAGACTGGATAATGACTAATTATGACTAATAAAAAAGGAAAAACCTTAGGAAAAGGAAATCCTAGGTGTGTGTGAAGTAACTCCAACACCCCCCCTGAACATCACTATGGTGAAAATAAAGAATGGGTCTCGGCAATGAGGCCATGTTAGGTACCCAAATACAAAAGATACATTGAAATAACGTGAGGAAAGAGGGAAAACCTCATGGGAAACCCCCCCCCTCAAGGTACAATGTATGTAAAAAGAAGAAATACAATTTCTATGCAACTATGTCCTTCACTCCAAGACAACTTCGCAGAGAATGAAACTTCTACTCAGTGAAGGTCTTGGTGATGATGGATGTCATATGTTCTGCTGAAGGAAATAATTGTAGGTTGATGATCCCCTCATGTACTAAGTCTCGGATGTAGTGCATGTGGATCTCGATGTGCTTTGGCTGTTGCCTATGAACTGGATTTCTGCATAACTTCATAGTGCTCTAGTTGTCACACTAGATGATGATCAAACGGTGAAACTAAATGCCCAACTCAGTGAGAAAATGTTGTAGTCACATAACCTGAATGGTTATGTTAACTACCCTTATGTACTCTACCTCAGATGAATATAGATCAATGGAAACTTTCTTCTTGCTCGACCAATAGATAGGCCTAGAACCAATATTGAGTGAGTAACCAGATGTGGACTTGTGATCAATGTTATCGTCAGCCTAGTTAGAATCATTAAACTCGATGAGATATAATGTAGAGTTTACTACATAATGAATCCAAAAGGTGATGGTGCCCTGTACGTATCGAAGGATACTCTTTGTAGCCTTCCAATGTAGCTCATGTAGCTCCTGCATGAACCTGGAAACTGTGCCAATTGCATAGGAGAGGTATGGTCTAGAGTGTGTGAGATACAATAAGATATCCACTAGTTGTTTTTACAATGTGTTTTCAACCAGTGGAGTCTCCCCGCCATCCTCAAGTTTGACTCCTGATAGGAAAGGAGTCGGAGTATAATTCCAGTCTATCATGTGAAATCTCTCAAGGAGATCTCGTGCATACTTAGCTTGAGACAGTTTGATGCCTGATGCATCCTAACTAATCTCAAGTCCAAGGAAGAAGTGTATAGGACCCATTTCCATCATCAAAAACTTGTCATGTAGAATCCTCATGACTACAACAATCGTTGAACTCAAGCAACCGGTGATCAACAAATCATCAACATATAGAACTAAGAGTAGAAATGAATCAGTCATCCTAAGCATATATACATTTGGGTCTGATTTACAATGTACAAAGTTCTATGACAATAGGTAGGAGTCCATCTTCGCATACCATGCTCTCGAAGCCTGCTTGAGGACATAAAGGGACTTCTTCAGTCGACAAACCAAAGATGAGTCATGGATAAATCCCTAGGGCTACTGCATATAGATCTCCTCAGAGAGATCACCATGAAGAAATGCATTCTTCACGTCCATCTGATGGACTTCCCATCCTTTGGTTGCCAAAATGGCAAGTGCCAATCATATGGAATCCTTCTTCTCTACTGGAGCAAAGGTATCATCATAGTCAATGCCATGCACATACTGAAAGCCTTTGGAAAGAAGCTTGGCTTTGTATCTACTAATTTCTCCATCCGCTGTGCTCTTGGTCCTATAGACCCATATACATCTAACAAGTTTCCTCCCATAAGGAAGGGGAACCAGATCCAAAGTTTGGTTCTCGAGGAGGGATTTATACTCCTCTTGCATGGAGGATTCCCAAAAGGGATTTCCAGCAGCCTCGCCATAAGACTGTGGATCTAAAGACTGAACCAAGAAAGGATTCCTAGAGGGAAATTGTTTAGTGGAAGTGAGTGAAATAGGAGGCTCCTCAAAATCAGATCGAATCCTCATAGTATCGGTTGGATCACCAATGAGATCCCCTACATCCTAAAGAGTAGTCTATGCCCACTTGGGCCTCTACTCTGTCTCTGCAACTACATCTAGATGCTTTGAATCTACATCTAACTATACTAACTTTGAATCTGAATCATCTAAGTCCTCTGAATCATAACACTCATCTGAAGAAGAGTTGGCATGTGCATGCTCATCATCTCGGATAGGTGGAAGAATGAAGGTGTCTGTATGCGGCTGTTGAGGTACATGAGAGACACTTTCCTTGAATTGGACACTACGCTTAATGATGATCCGGTCTGAGGAAAGATCAATAAGACTATATCCCTTCATACCATCGGGGTATCCGACAAAAATACACCCAATGCTATGTGGATCAAGTGCCTTCCTCTTTTTAGAGGGAATCTGAGCCCATGCACGTGAACCAAAAATGAAAAAGTGGGTCACTTCCGGTTTGAGGCCACTCCAAGCCTCGTAGGGGGTCTTATTCTTGACAGATCTATGGGGAGATCTGTTTTGAATGTATGTTTCACAATTAAGTTCTTCGGATGCCATAATATATGTGGTAGTGACTTTGCATGTAGCATGGAAGATGCCATATCCTTTAGAGATCTGTTTTTCCACTCAACAACTATGTTTTGTTGCGGAGTATAGAGAACTCTGTGTTGCAACTAAATCTTTGCCTCATGGAAAAGATCATGGATCTCATGATTGAAATACTCTCCCTCGTTATTAGTTCGGAGGACATTGATCTTCTTTCCAGATTGTGTCTCAACCAGGGCTTTGAAATCTTTGAGGTGTTGAAAGACCTCAGAGTTTTTCCTAAGAAAGTAGATCCATGTAAAACGTGAGAAATCATCAACAAAAATGAGAACAAACCTCACTTTGTTGATGGATAGTTGCAGAAAAGGACCGATAAGGTCACTATGGATCAGATCTAAAGGTGCAGAAGCTCTCTGAGACTTTACTTTGTCGAATTTCTCTTGAGGGTATTTTATGAGAACACATCCCTCACATATTCCCTTGGAGAAATGGATTTCTGGTAGATCATCAACCAATATTTTCTTGCTCATTTGTTGCATGTATATGAAATTCAAATGTCCAAACCTTTCGTTCCATATCCTACTAATTTCATCAGCATAAGTAAGAAGTAAACCATAATCAAGTTTAATGAATTCAAAAAATGCATACAATCTAGACTGATGATTTACCTCACCGGTAGAAACCCTAGAGTTAGTTTGCATGTCATAGATGTCCATGGAATTTAGTGTGAATATGACTTTTTTTCCAGTTCCATTATTCGTCATCTGATACACGGATACAAGGTTGACAGAAATTTTGGGAACGTGCAACACATTCTCGAAGCTTTTGTTGGTGAGTTCAATCCTTCCTTTGCCGGTGACTTTGATAGAAGAGTTTTCCCCCATCAGAATAAGAGGACCTTTGTATGCATCCAATGAAAAATATAATACTTTTGATGCATCCATGTGATTTGATGCTCCTAAATATACGATCCAAGCATCGGGAGAGGAGTTGATGGCAATCAAGGCATGGCTAGAATTTCCTTTCTTGGGATTCTGATCTTCTGGATTATTCTTCTTAGCACCCTCAGGGATGCGATATCCAAGGTTGTTTTGCTGAAGTATTTGAGTCATTAGATATATATATTTTTTGCTTGCATGCATATTCTGGATGGAATCCTTTGTGATAGTACGAGCATTTCTCCCCTTTTCTTCCTTTTTCCCCTTTGGATCTAAAGGCATCGGTGAAGGGTTTTGTGTACCCTTCCTTCCTCGAATGAGAGTGAGATTTCCTTTTGTATTTATCTTTAGATTTCTAATATTTTTTTCTGTCATTTTTCATAGTGAGTGCATGCGCCTTTGATTTTTCCCATGTTGATAAGCTTGGTTTTCTCTTGTGTCAAGGATTCGATAAAGTCCTCAAGAAAAGGCATCTTCTAGGTGGCTCCAGAGGTGAATCTGACTTAATGGAATGTGGATATGAATATAGAGAATTCAGGACCAACTTTGGAGAGAATGGTGAGAACAATTTTTTTCTCCCCAGATTTATCAACCCCGCAAGCTTTGAGTTGCGACAGTAAATCGTTGAATTTTGTAAAGAAGTCTTGGATATTGTTGAAGATTTTTGGATCCAATGTGAGAAATTCCACTTCCATAATGTGTCCCCTCATCTCATCCTATTTTCCAAAGATCCCTTCCAAGGTGGTCTAGGCTTCATTGGGAGTCTTACAGGAAGATATGTGAAAAAGGAGATAGGGAGAAATAAGATTGCAAATTGTTTCGAGTGCCTCATCCATGCGATTTAAATACTTGGATTTTTCTATGGTTGATTTCGGTTATGAATTTGTATTCAAGGTTAACCTGTACATCCTCTGGTTCAGAGATGTATGGCTATTTTCTCCTTCCATGCAAAGTAGTTGTAAGGTGTAAGAATGAATTCTTTTTGGAAATCCATCTTTCTGTTGTCTTCAATCTTTGGTACCTGCAAAAATTTTTGGTGTATATTTTTCTTAGCATTCCATCGGCTTTGATACCATGTAAATTTTTTGAACCTACAAAGAATAAATCTATCTATACAATACTACACACATTTGCAGAGAGAAATTGAGAAAGACGAAAAAGGAGAGAAAGAATGGAAGAATTCTCATTAACCGTAATGAATAATGAATAATTTACACATGATATACTCTGTATAACTCAATAAATGCACACTGGATGAGAACCAATGCGCCATAGTGGTGGTCTAGAGTGATCTGGACACACAACAATAGTTACGCGAGTGAACTGCTATCTAGTCTAGTCTCTCAGGCAGTTACGAGAGTGAACTGCCACCTAGCTGAGTTAACTAGTCAACTAGTCTTCAATTAACTGACTGAAAAGATAGTAGTGAGGAGTATACCAAGGAATCAAGGGTAATGTGCCAGTCTGGTGATGATCCCAAGGCAATTGCGCATTAGCATGGTGATGATCCCAATGTTCCATGGTGACGAAACCAATGCAGCATCTAAACTCAACTCAACTAGTCAATCTGAAGTGTCAACTGAAAGAGAATATTCTTCAGGTAGAATATTATCCCCTAAAATATAGGAGACTAGATAATGACTAATTATGACTAATAAACAAGGAAAAACCTTAGGAAAAAGAAATCCTAGGTGTGTGTGAAGTAACTCCAA
>SNQJ01S0077014.1:47469-60097 GCA_010110895.2 Picea sitchensis | reverse complement strand
AAGAGCTCACCATTCCTCTTTATACACTCGAATAACCACTGCAAAATCTCCCACTAAACCCAGGTTTATCACAGACCCAAGATAAACTTGATCTATCCAGCCCGAGCCAAACCCTCAACAACAAAGGCATCCCTCTGAAGCCAAAAACGAGCTCTGATACCACATGTAAGTTTTAAACATGTGAAGTAAAGAAATGCATATATATTCTTAAGAAAAACATAATTTAATCAATGGCTCATACACATAGTACACAAAGATTTATACCAAAAACCCTCAATCGGGGAAAACCTCTCTTATATTCATTATATCAAATTTCACCATTCACCATACAATATATACAATGTTTTTAGGTATTCTGTAGATACCAAAACCCTAATCCCTTAATCCGGGATTAATTAGAAAACTGCTAAAAATAGCAAAAACTGCCCAATTTTTTTTTTTTTTCGGGGCGCTGCCCCGAACGTTGCGCATAACCAGGGGGGGCATACATATCCCCCCTAGGAAGTGCCTGGCACACACGACACAAATAGCACTACTAGATGGATCATCAGACGCAGTTTTCAAATCTGACGCGCCCCCACACACACACATGCAAACAATATAACACATAACCAACAAATTTGACTACGATGGGCACAATAGTCCTATCAAATTTCTTCAAAAATCCTCTAAATTGTGCATATAAAAGAAGTTCCCATGTGACTAGTTTGAAACATGATTGACAATATAGCCTTGATCAAGAATTAGAGTTTCCCCTAAACTACTTTGACACCATGTGAGAAAATGCACATGGCTATAGTATCATAAAAAAACCAACAAATGACCAAGTTCAAATATGATATATGTGTCAAAACCTTCAGAAAGGAAACATACACGGAGCAATGGGAAACTTTCAATTATTTCTCTAAATTTTCTTCTTCATGAACAATGGAGATCTAGGTACTTTCTTTATAAAGCATATGTTTGCATGCAAACTACATACAAACTGTTCTTGTATTTCTAATTCACTAGGCCAATAACCAAAAGATCCTCCAATTTAAGATTACCTAAGCTCTATCCATGTAATGGATAATTGCAAGTTATTTATTGTGCATATTTAATTATTTTCACGAGCATAAAAAATTAAATATTTATCACATAATTATGAATCAAAATTTATTCCACATCTTAGTATTTCTTCAAATTCCAACTAAAGTCACATTGAACTTAACATAGTGTGGCATACAATAATTGGTACGGGGAGGGTCTCATACACAGATTTTGTGTATGGTGTTTTAGGAAAGTTTTTCTCCCATATTTTCCACCATAAAAACAAATTTTAAAACAAATTAATTAATTCCTTGTCATTTTTCTTAAGGTCCAATACAAAAAAGTTGTCCTCTCTTAAAGAAATTATCCATCATCATCATCACATTTATAATATATGTATATCATTACATTCTAAATTTTGGGATAATTATATTATTATCATATGGAGCATAAAAAAAAATATGTTAACACAACCAAATTAATTTCTTATCAATTTGTTTAACAGAAATGCATTAAAGTAAATTTGGTATCAATGGAGAATATTGGTTATCATCATTACCAATAATATACAAAGAGGATTCAATAATGATAAATAGCTCAAGGATTCAATCAATATGATTAGATCAATTAGTTGGTGTCATTGTTTCCAAGATGTTTTCACTAATTCAAAGTATTATGTGATTTGATTCCCATAGGTCAAACACATTAAATGTACATGACCCATCTTACACTAGGCATCATTCTTAAAATAAAATAAAAATACTCAAAACAATTTCAAATTTATTTACAACAAATATATAAATAAATAAAAATTTCAATATTTTCTTTAAAAATCCTTAACATAAACACTAAAAACCTACTAATGCACGGCTCCAACTTCTGAAGAAACCACAAGCTAGGGTTTCACAGTAGCGGTCTCAACAATGCACATAATCGTTACCAAAGGGGGCGAGAGTGGAACCCTCTCATACAAGCAGGTAGTGGTGGACAGGGGGAAAGGCCCACGGGGCGTTGGTTTCAAAGAACCGCTGACAAGCACCTCGGGATCAGGATTGGAAAAGAACCAGGAGAGAAACCAGTGAACCCCAGTGGGTTAAATGGGTGCAACCCATGTAAACCTAAAACCATAATGATACCAAGGGTTATACTGGAAGACCCACAAACGCAACTCTATCGGGACCAGATGAAGATGCATGCACTAATTTTCAAATTCATGGGGTTGTGGCCCATGGAAAGAACTTTGCTTAACTGGATAAAATATCAATGGAAGCCAAGTGGATAAGTGGAATTCCACCTGGGCTCGAAAGGTTTCTTCACAACAATCTTTATGAACCTGGAGGACAGAGATAAAGTCTTTAAGGGGGGGGGATACTTCCACGCCTTAGCAGGGTTGTACATGTGGTCTTGGAGGGAAAACTTCTCCCCAGAGAAATAAACCTTTAAAAATGTCTCAGCTTGGCTGAGGTTTTACTCCCTACTGCTAGACTACTGGTTATCATCCACCTTCGAAGTAATCAGGAACAAGCTGGGAAAATATGTGAAAACATCGAAAGCAACCGTAAAAGGGAGATATACATCATATGCAAGTATCTGCATAGAGATGGATGTGTCGGGGGTGCTCCTAGAAGCCATAAGCCTGGAATTCAGGGATGAGGAATGGATATAAAGAATCGAATATGAGAAGATACCCTTCCGATGCAGAAGATTCCATGAACATGGACACCTAATCATAGAATGTCTGCTCAAAAAAAAAAAAAAATACCAAAACTCAGCAGGATGAGGACGAGTCTGTAAAACCTAGTCACAGAAACATAGCCAACAAGAAACCAAGAAAATCCCCAGCAGGAAGCAACCCAGAAGCCAGGTCTAGACCAGAAGGAAGGGACAAGGCTAACCAAGGGAAAGAAGGAGGAAAGGAAAATACAAAAGCTAGAGAAACCATGGAACAAGCAACTCAGGATAAGATAGATTTTCCAAGCAATAAGAGGGAACATGGAGGTAGCGCAAGTCCTATGGAAAGTGGAAACGAAGACACCAACACCCCAATGCAGGAAGAAAGCGAAGACTCAGATATGACACCAAGCAAGGTAGGCATGGAAGATCCAGATCTCAGATACATTTTGGAAAGGGAAGGAATAGACCTCCCGAACATATTGGAACAATGGAAAAAACAGGGAGTAGACAATGTGCCAGCGGAGCAACTAGATCGTATCCAATACCTTTTCTTTCTAAGAGAGGAATAAAAAACCAGAGGGATCAAGCACACGCATGGTGATATAGGACACCTGGGAATCAAAGAAAGCAAGGTACAATCACAATAGTCACCCAAGAAGACGAGGCATAAGAAAGGAAGGAAATCAAACAGTGTAGCCCTACAAGAACTATTAGCCCTGCCGATCAATTTAGGTAAGACCAAAAAGATCTTCCCCAACTCCCCCCCACATGTTTAAATGAATATTATAACATGGAATATAAGAGGCCTAAATAGCCCACGAAAACAAAGAATCCTTAAAAATATACTGAGGAAGGAACAAGCTGACCTTTGTTTCATTCAAGAGACAAAATGCACTGTAGACATAATGGAAACAATCAGTAAAAAACAATGGATTAAGTATAAGTTTTTGGCTATTGAAGGCCAACATATGGTAGGCGACATACTCACCTTATGGAACCCACACTCGCTGACCCTTCTAGCAGTCGAAGCAATGAGACACACACTTTCGGTTAGCATGAAAATTATAGGTAACACTGAGGTGATTCTATGCACAAATGTGTATGGCCCCCAGAGGTTGGAGGAAAAAAGGAGAATTCTTCTAGAACTAGAATATATATAGACTTGAGCCCGCAACCTCCACTGGATATTAGTAGGGGACTTCAACATCATCACGACCCTTGCGAAGAAAAAAGGGGGCACCAGGAGATTAGATAGAGACGCAGAGGAATTTTCAGCTTTCATTGAAGCAATGGAGATGGTGGACATTAGAACCAACAATGGCCAATTCACCTGGAATAAAAAAAAATCAAGCACTACCAAGTAGCTACAAGGCTATATAGATTCCTAGTGTCAGAATCCATTATTCTGAAGGGACTAACTTTATAGTGCAACATCCTCCCATGGGGGGGTTCAGATCATTGTCTAGTTCAATTGGAACCAAACTTCCAAACCACTCCGAAGAACAGACCCTTTAGATTTGAGAATTTTTGGATCGATCATCCCACTTTAAAGGAGAATATCAAACAATGGTGGAGGGAGGAATTATCGGATCAAGGGACAAGGATGTTCAAAATTTATAAGAGACTCAAGTACATCAAATACAAACTCAAGGAGTGGAACAAGGAAATCTTTGGAAACATAAACCAAGAGAAGAAAAACATCGAGGAAAGAAAGAGGATACTCTAGGAACTCTGTATAGATCAGGGTTACACAAAGGAGAGGAAAAGAGAAGATATCCAGATGATCCAGGAATGGGAAGCTAGATGTCGGTAGGAAGAGACTCTAAGGTGCCAAAAGTCTAGAATTGGGTGGCTAAAGGAAGGGGAGCAGAATACCAGGGGTTTTCATAGAACAACCATTGCAAGAAGAACACACAACAAAATATTGAAAATCAGAGAGCAGGATGGGATCGAAAGAGAATCCCACAAGGAAATTGAAAATGCACTGGTCAATCACTTTGAGGGGATAGCCCAGGAACCTAATCAAAATAGAATGGAGGCCATACAAAGGATAACTCATCACATCCCCAGGTTGGTCACCGAGGAACAAAATATCAATCTAAACAAACCCATAACAAAGGAGGAAATCGACCAAGTGGTCCAGGAGATGCCTAATGGAAAGGCCCCAGGCCCAGACAGTTTCACAGTGGAATTTTTCAAAGCCTGTTGGGACATGGTTGAACAAGATGTTTTTGGGGTGGTGGAATACTCCAGACGCTTGACTTCCATCCTGAAAGCTTTAAACGCCACAATGATCACACTAATCCCAAAATAAAATGAAGCGAGGACCCCGCATTGCTACCGGCCTATAGCTCTATGCAATGCAGTGTACAATATAATCTCCAAAGTCATATCCAATTGCTTGAAACCTCTCCTACCCACACTGATTTTAGAGGAACAGGTTGGATTCGTAGAGGGAAGACAAATACTTGAAAACATAATCCATGCCCATGAGATTATACACACGCTGAAAAGCCAAAGGAGAGGGGGGATGATAACCCAAATTGACTTGGAAAAAGCTTACGACAAAATTTGTTGGCACTATATGGCCAAGATGGGAAGCCTTTGGGTTTGAACAACACTAGATCAACTGGATTTTCAATCTAGTCTCAACGAAAAGCCATTCTTTGTTAATCAATGGATCCCCAATAAAAACCTACTGGCCTTCGAGAGGCATAAGACAAGGAGACCTACTATCCCCCTTCATGTTCATTTTGATGATGGAAGAGCTCAACAGAAGCATAAAAAGCGCAACTACAATAGGAGAATTAAAAGGCATCAAAACTTTCTAAAATTGTCCAACCTCCACACACCAACAGTTTGTTGATGATACCCTACTCCATGGTACACCCACGGTCAAGAAAGCAAAAACCTACAAAAGAATCTTAGAAGACTTTGGGGAATCCTCTGGGCTGGAGATCAACCACTCTATTGATGGGTCCTAGATCCCTTGATTCAACAGTAGGAACCAAACCCACCACCCAGGCCCAATTAGACTCTGTAGCGTTTAATAGTGGAATGGTTCTCCAGATCTTGCGATCTGACCAATTTATTGATGAGATTTATGTTTTCTTATGAAGATTCTTCCTTCAATTCGGACTATCTCTTTTTGTATTTTCTATTGAGTGGGACCTATATGATATGTAAGACGATATAAACCAACTTGGAAACAAAACATGACTAAGTTCTAACTACTGGGGAAGAGGGTGAACTTGGGATAACCCGTTTCTCAAGCATGTAAACGACAATTTTATACCACAGGTCTAGTACTAATACATTAACCGTGTGAGCATCCAATTACTGTCTGAGAAACTAATTACCAAAAAGAAAACACATATGCGATAAGACAATGGCAAGGAAAATAATTCACCTACTTAATCATCCATCACATAATAACACAATGATTCATCTTCATCATTAAAGTAAAGAACAACAAAATATTGCACCAAGTAACTTGACAATAGATTAAATAGCTCTTACTCATTACAACATCATTCATGAAACAAGATAGGAAATAGTTCTTCTCCACGTCTAATCACATGCATTTGATGAAAATAACTTGTCTCTGGTCCAGAAGGACTTCTCAATTAAAGGTAGCTTCAAAATAATTCTTAACAACCAGAAAGAAAGAGTTATTTCAACAACCATCGACCCTTAACTAATTGGTCGATGTTCTTATTTATAACACAAAATTTAACTGAAAATAACGGCTAAGTGTAGTTTAAACAAAACAAAATTTGCCATGTGGCATCCTCTTCTAACATTTTCTTTAACAGTCAACTCAAGATATCACTTGAAAGGGTGACTTTTCTCATACTCTGACCAAATGATAAACAACTCCTCGCAAGTTTGGGCCCATGGAAATATTTGTTGTTTCATCGGAGCTGCGTAAATTCCTCTGACCTCCACCGCATACGCTCGGTACTTCACTAAACTAGTGTTTAACTATTGTAGCATAGTCCGAGCTCTAATCAGATGTTCCATAAATATTTTCACTTGTCCTGGCATTGTGTCAGTCACCTTCGCTAGCTCTTTGGCCCATAATAAATCTTGCTTGGTATTTGATTCGACTATGTCGCACAAGTCAACGAAGTTGTCAAGGTTGCCGAACTCGAGGATTCCGATATCCTTCATTTATTTGTTAATTTTCCCCCAATTTTTGTTGCATTTGGCCCACTGCTCTTGAATTTCTCGGTGTGGTTCCTGAGACATCTTAGCCCAATACCAAGTTGATCACTTCATGCGATCAAGACTGTTTTTTCCCAACACCCGGATGCCGTGTTCTTCTGTATCACATCCCTGTTGAACTGCATCAATGTATTCAAGTCTCTCCATGGATTGTTGCGCCCTTTCATGCCATCACTCCATATCCTTTCACGTTGCTAGTGCCATGAGAGTGTCTTCTTGGATTTAAGCTATCTTTGCAGTAAAAAGGTGCCTCTCTTTTTTGAATTGGCTATAAGCTTCTTCGAACTCGATTCTCAGGTATATTGTGGTCTGAGTGGCGCCTTGATAGTATTCATCCAGGTGGCGCAAATGTTCTAGTTCCTTCAGGGTGGTGACCAAATCATTTTCATATCGTTTGGCTATGTCCAGGATGGCATTCGAGAGCGCCATCCCCATGCTAAGGAAATCATATGTTCTGGAATTTTCTGTGTTTATCAAGTTTTCCTATGTAGTAATGACGATGGTGCAATCCAACATGATCCTCCTTTTCTTTGTAGTTCTCTAGATGATGGCCTTCCTCTTTCGATCGTAGGAGATCACATAAATATGGGCTACCTCATCCATAGGTTCGAGAATTTGCTAATCACCCATGTGAGTGTGTTTCCCAAATTTCCGATGGTGTATACTTGTTCAAGATCGGGTTCTTGAAATTTCTCGTTGTGCTCCGAAGGCCCGGCCTCCGCCTGTCGCTTGTCAGGGATATGAGTATTGAGAGGAATAGAGGCATCAGGAAAAGACTCGATACTTACTTGTTCATCGGATGTTGAATCGTCAATTTCCTTTAGCGGGTATCCTTCCCTTAGCTCATTCGGTTCTGACTTGTCTTCTAGATTTTCTGCTCGAGTCTTTGGCATATTGGGTCTCCTCGTGTCGAGGCCACTTTTAGCTTCTTTTTCTTTCTATTGGATCTCCTGGGTTTGGACCTCGGGAGCAGGAGAAGAAGTATTCTCAGGTCCCTTTTCTTCTTGGACATGCATAGGGGTCCCGCGAGATGCCTCTGAGATTTCATCATCACTATATATATTTATAAACTCACTCAAAGGATTAGGCACGTTTTTTTCTACTGACACCTGGCCTGTCTCTGGATGATTCATCACACCTACCGACGATCCAGCCAGTGGAATTGTGGATTCAAGGTCATCTGACCCATTGATGTTATCAAGGTTCATGAAATCAGGGCCGCTTGGCCCCACCGAGATTTCTTCTGGGCTATCAGTCGGAAGCCTTGGAAACCTAATGAGTTCTGGGTTATCCTGCATCTGATTCATTATCTGTTGGGATTTTTTATACATGAGTGACCCTCTCTCCCGTGCATCCTGAGCCTCAGTGAAATTCATGTCCTGTACCTAGGTTACTTGGGAAATCTCTGTTGTTTTAGTGGCTTTTTGAGGAGCTTCCACCACTTCGACTGATTCGGGTGCTATCCTTTTTTCGCTGGCCCTGAGGATTTATTGAGCCAATTGTTCCAAGATAGTTGCTTGATCATCCAAACTCATGGCCTTAAACCTGCTTGCTTTAGGGTCATCCATCCTTGCCACCACCTCATCCCAACTTCAAGCATTTTCGGTGAAGATCTCATCCTCAAATATGTCATGGCATATGGCCAGTAGGATGATACCTGTGACGCGTACTTCAGGACTAGACCCTTGGGGTCGTGCTTGCAAAAACATCTAGTCTAGAATTGGAACCCCAATTGGCTTAACCCTTATTTCTTGGCCTGCACGGTGTCCTTTACCATGTAGAAACCGATATGAAACCCATAGGGTAAGAAGGCCCGCTTATTATCCTTTACCAAAGTAGCATTATACCCTTGCAGGAAGGTTTGATAATAGATTTCCCCTACTACTAGTTGATCGGGGATATATAGAGGTAACAGATGGGGTGCTCTGGTGGCACCGAAAACCCTGATGTAGGTATCACTCTTATCCAGATACCAATGGCCAACTTTCAATACAAGCTTTTTGGCTACGTCCGATAGCCTTGGGCACTCTTTCTTGAACAACAAGAAATACATACGTGCATTAAACTGATCGCAAATGAGAGAGTAGGATTTCTTGTACCTGTTTTCCTACAAGATGCCGAAATATACATGGACCGGGAGTTCGGAGGCATGCCAGCTTAAGTTCATTCCGGAAAATACGTTCTTGGCAAAAATGACGTCCAATAGATAAGAATCCATATAGAAGGATGGGGTTTCTCCTTATTTCGATGTTTGAGCCTGTCGTATGCAAGTGCTCAGCTGTTTGAAGATGATAGCACCCTAGTTAAAACCTATTCCGGAAATGACTACCATATAAGCTAGAGGCATCCAAGCCTCTGAAAAACTGGAGCAATCTTTCTCCCCATGAAATCAGCAGAGGAGGGCCATTAGATAGATGTAAGGCTCTCTTAGGTTAGTCGTTGGGTACCAGTTGGAGGTCCGATTGGTGAACTTTTTATCCTCTGTCCACTAGGAATCCATCACCTTGCTGGTGTTGTGTTTCTCATAGAAACTCAAAACAAAATCAGTGTTCAACTACTCCTTCGTCTCTCTAAGCTTGTAGTAATTTTGAACTTCCACTGGGAGGAAAAACCTGACACACTCGTCGTTGTTTTCATTAATCAAACATCTTTGTGTGTCAGTGTGATCGACAAGCCATTTCAGGATTTCGATGCAGGGGAATACCGGAGTCCTGCTCGCCACCATATACAGATACACCTTTCAGACATTCAGGAGGACTTCATCGTCGAGTCTTCTCGTATCAGGATTGTTGTGTGGGGTATATTCAGGGAGTTCCTCCCTATTGATTTTCTTGAAAAGTTCTTACCAACGCGGGAACACTATCTTGGTCCAATTGTTCACCTTTGTGTCTCCAAAGCCCGGGGGTTGAACGAAAGTCTTCTTGGTGGTTGTTTTGATGATGGACACCAACTTTGGAGAAAATTCCAATTATCTTGCAACCGCTAGGGAGGAACCTTCTCCTACCTCTGGTTCTTGTAGTTTTGGTGCTCTTAGAGATTTCCTGGTGGTGGGTTTCTTCGGAGTCATCGCTCCTACAACCAAAAATGATCCTTTAGGAAAGTGTACAGAGTAACATTGGATAAAAACATATGAAATGAAGTGAAAAACATCCATAGACGAGTACATACCTGTAACGCTTGCTAAATTGTTGTTTAATACTCACTGGATCTTGGAAGATATCCATGGACTGCTCATCTCGCTCCTCTAGATGTTCTAAACTCCTTCGTGCACAAAATAACCTTGTTTACAATGACTCAAAAGAATATAACAGGGGAGATCGTACCAGTCGTATCAACTAGTTAATACGAGTAATGGGTGAAATTCAAAACAATCTACTGTCGAATCTCTGCAAATAAATTCTACGTGGGTTGATGGCGGAGGCACAGAGGGAGATCCACTATATCGGCATGTTCAAACTGTCCTTTTGATTCACACACGAATTAACAACTAATGCGATATTCTTGAATTAATTAACCCTTTAAATGTGTTGTATCTAGTGTATCTTAGAGCTAAAACATCCCATCGCGTTTTTTTCTTAGTGGGCAGATCAGGAATCAGCGATATCCTTATGCATGTTTCCTTCGGTATCCTCCTAAGAAAAATTCTGATGCCGTCGAATTTCGTCGTATGATGTTGACGTGGTAAAACTAGTTCAGGGTGTGACGTGGGTCTCATGGGCTAGTAACGACTCCAAGGAAAACTAGATTGTATGTTTGATAACTAGGGAAACGACAGATGACAACAGAGGATAGGTTATTTGACCGTATATCTCAGTCGAAGTTGTGTCTTTCAACAGAAGACGTGCATTAAAATAAACCTGAGATTGCCAAGGCCGAAAGGTATTGGGGTCGACGATCGTTGGTTGACTTATCACGTTCTCCACGGGCTTACTTTCTCAAAAATTCACCTATGCCAGATGTTATCGGGGATTGACTCTAAGAGATACTTCCAATGCGTAGTTCCATTGTGGGTTATCATACTTGAAAACCCCCTATGCTGAAAACGTTTCGAAAGTCGACGATCGATGATATAATTTCACTCTTTGTGGGCGCTTACTCTTTTAGTCGTTTGTCGATGCCGAAGGGATCGGTCATTGGTGATATTCTCGGTGATTCTTTTCATGAAAGAAATATCGTGTCTTCTGACGCCAACGAATATCGGGACTCAACAACTTTGGTTCTCTCTAGCATTTTCTTTCACGCTTAATCCTTTCCGATGTTGAATTCCTTAAGCACACCGGGGAAAGTTTTGACTATCAATTCTCTAATTTAGATATTAGTCTCTTAAGTTAATGGTTTTTGCATGCTCGATCAAACTTTGAAAGACTTAAATGGAAAACAAAATGATAAGAAAAGACAACATTCTTCATACTCAGGTAGAATTAGACAGTGCAAAATCAGGTGGTACCCAAAAAGTAAAATTTGACATAGTCTTTTTAGGGTGTGTTGAGTGCTCAACGCACTCCAAATACATTATCTATTTCTTTAACACTAATCCTGCAATTCAAAGGAACCTGGCCAACATTATGGGGTTTGAACGCAAAACGCTCCCAACGTAATACTTGGGAATCCCCCTGACGGACAAAGATTGAAAAATGGAAATGTGGGAAGGAGTGATCACCAAACTGCAAGATAGGGTAAAGAATTGGACCTACAGATCTCTCAACCTGGAAGAGAGGCTTATCCTTACCAAATATGTTATACAAGAAATTTTGGCGTATATGATGTCAGTGTTTCCAGCTCCCAAAGGAGTACTACAAAAGATAAGAGCCATTCAAAGAGACTTCCTATGGCGAGGTGCAGAAACTAAAAATAAATGGGCCTTGGTAGCCCGGGAGAAGGTATGGAGACCAAAAGGAAAAGGAGGCCTGGGGTTACAAGATCCACAGATAACCAATGAAGCCTACGGGGAAAAACTCTGGTGGAGATGGGTCAAGGACAAATCAGTTCCGTGGACAAAACTCTAGAAGCAAAAGTATGCCCAGAACATCAACGATCAAGAGCACATCTATTTCATGGGAACAAGGGAGGGATCAACCATCTGGAATCTAGCATGGCACAACAAGAATTGGATCCATAAACACAACTTCTGGGAAGTAAAAAATGGTCAAACGACCAGATTCTGGGAGGACGTGTAGCAAGAGGAATCCACATTGGAACATTCGGACAGGGAGGACCTACAACAGAAAATGACAGCACAAGGTAAAACAAAAATCCATCACTATTGGAAGCAAAGAATAGATAGCGATAGATGGAGGACCTGGGATAAACTCAACCCCCAAAATAAATATTGTATCGCAACCCAAACGAAAGAGGTGGAAGAGGAACCGGGGAAAAGGAAAATTGCAGTCTCAGAGGACGAGGATCAATTAAGGTGGGGCAGGGAAAATGGGGGGGAATTCAACTTAAAAGAAGAATGACCGTACATTTCGGACCAAGAAGAGGAGGACCCAGCTCAATAGTGGGGAAATATTTGGCGCAACCCCCAATAGACAAAAATCAAACTGTTTGAATGGTTAGTACTCCACAACATAATTCTAACCTGGGAAAATATCAGGAAAATGGGTTATATAGGTCCATCTCATTGCCACCTCTGTCAATCCAAGGAGGAAACAACCAACCACCTCCTCGACAAGTGAAGTTACACAATAGAGCTATG
>SNQJ01S0077014.1:19245-34120 GCA_010110895.2 Picea sitchensis | reverse complement strand
AATTTGTGGATGTTTAATAAATGCAAAAGATTTTCAAAACATCAAAAAGTTAAATTTTATTTTAACAATTTTATAAATTTTCCATAAACTATTTTTAACCCTATTTTTATATATTATATATTGAATGCTTTTTTTTTTCATGTTTTGGAAAAATTCAATAAATAAAAAATCCCCTTTAAAATTATGGAATTTGAAAATATGATTTAATCATTATTTATAAATGGAAATTAAAATTTAGTGTTTATTTTTTAGATAATAGAAAAAAATAATTTCACTTTATTAAATTATATTTATCAAATAAAACTTTACCATTATTACAAGTTATTACATAAAAATTATGACATTCAAAATAAGAGTGTTAATAATAATAATAATAATAAAATCATTGAAACATTAGCAAGATATATACTTACATTAAAATAAAATTTAAAAAAAAAAGTGTTAACCATTACATCTACACAAGAGCTAAGATATGGGTTCTCATTGATCTTTGGTTCACTAGAAAATGACTACCCCTCTTTCTTCCCATCACCCTATTAACCAAGTTTATTATTTTGATGATGATGAAGCTATTGAAGCTTTGTGAGGATATCCTTGCCAAGCTCCACCTTGTTGGACAGTGCTCCTTGTTCCCCTCTATCACCTCCTCTCAAAATTCAATACCTCGGACATTATGTGTCGCTATTTAGGGTTCTCTCTAGTCCACCCCAATATTCCTCCCCAAGGTCTACCTATCTTTAGTATGACTAAGTTGTGATCACATAATTTCATACTATTGGTTTCTATTTTAGTAGGGGGAATCCATTGGATTCAATATCAGCGGCGGTTCCAGGCCTGTTTTCAAAACATTCATTAGTAGCTCAATAACCCAAGAAGTAGTTTTTCCTTTTAGTTGGAGTTTTGACACAAATGTTGGCCCTTCAACTAAAAATACTCATGTTTCAAGGGGTAGCAATGCTCTCAAAGTTAGTGGGTTTATTGGTAATATGGTGCCTATTGGGCCATAAGGCCCTTTCTTCATGCATCATAATTCATTTTCCAACACTTAGTAACCATTTTTGGTGACCTTGAATTTTATTGACCTACCTTATTTGACAAATGACCTTATACACCATCACACATTATGGCCAGTCATTCCCACCAAATTACCTTCATATATCCCTAATTTAGATGAGAGCTACAAAGAAGACCCTTCGACACATGTAATGAAATTTCACCTATGGTGTTCATCTAACTCCTTGGTGGAAGATAGCATTAGATTACATATTTTCCAATGCACCCTGACATGGAGCATAACCAAATGGTACATTGAGTTTCCCCACACTTCTTTCCATAATTTTCAATCACTAGCGATGACCTTTTTTATCCATTTCCACTTTCCTAACTGCTATGGAGATAGAATTGAACTCTTGACATCACTACATAAAACTACCACCATGGACATTTCTAATCACATTCATGAATGGAAATGGATGCATAGACTTGTAAGAGTTGAAATTCTAGATCAATTTCTAGCATACCGGTTCATGAATTCCTTATTGCCTAATATTTCCAAATTTGTTGTGATGTCAATATCCCTCACCAAGGAGAAATATGTTCTACATGCCTAACAATGAGACTTGATTTATTCACGGTTTGAAGCTTTTTATGAGTTGATACTTCATGCCTCTCATCCATCAATAGACTCGTCGAAACCTACTCTGAGACCACACATTGTTGATATGATTGGATTTGTTACCCATGATACTACTGGCCAATTAGAAAACTAAATGGAATATATTTCCATGTATTAGAATTTTCCTATGACTTTCCAACTTTACAAAATTCCTCAATCCCTAACCAAAAATATAATATTCATTCAGTTCAATCCACAAATCTATGGAACAATCAACAATCTGATGGTAAAAGGAAGAATAAATAAATAAAAAATTATAATCCTAGGAAAGGGAATACACCGAATCCTAATGTTTCTACTGGGGACAGTAAAGAAAAGAAGAAACTCAATTTTCCTTGAAAACTTTGCAATGGAGTTCATCTCACCCACCAGTGTCCTCAAATGGATGAGATTCACAAGTATATTTCCTAATGGGGAGTCGAATAGAAAACCACATTCTTAACAAATACCTATACTATGTAACCATAAAAAATGGTGGGTTCTAACCTTGGGCCTTCTCAAGGGGGAAATCAGGTCAATCCCCTACAAGGGGTAAATAAATCAAATGCCAACATTTATATGTGTGAACAATATGTTCACATATAGACTTGAGATAATAATTATGACGTTTATGTGAATGAACCTACTATAACAGACCCTTCTTCATCTCAACTAGGTGTCTCTCTATAGGTAGGGAATCCATCCAATGACATAGTGCATCACTTCCCAAAATGCGTCTTAAGAAGGTATACACACAATCTTAATGCCCAAGCTGCTCAAAACTGTAGTGTCATTGAATATTTATCTCAAACATTGTGTGCCATGTCTTCTATAGAAGTCCTTTAGAGCTTCCCAATGTAGCACAAAGAATTTTTTACTACTATTGGTAGTGTTGATCCCTCATATACTCATCTGATTAATTTTGACCTTGACTAGACTAGGCCTAGGCTTCCCCACTAGATTTCATTTCAAATCCATGTTTCATCACATGGAACAAACATATTTTGATGCATTGTTGATGAAGGATCCTCCACCTATGTCATGTATTTATCTTATTGGAGAGACTCAAGTTATCTAGAGCTCATTCCATCAAACACTATGTTGAAAGCATTTGATGGTCACACATTTAAGCCTCATGGAATCATCACTACATTTCCCATCAAGTTAGTGGTAAGACTATTTCAATTGAATTCGAAGTGGTTCATGCTCTTCTTGATTACAATGTTTTGTTGGGGCCCAATTGGTCATATGAAATGATGATGGTTGTGTCTTTGGTCCTACAATTGGTTCTCTTTCCTCACTAGGTTAAAACGATTACCATTTACCATCTAGCTTACTACAGACGAGTCCAAAGTCAACATTGAAATGAACATCTCATTCATTGGTGATTCCAAGGCCATATTCCATTGTATTGGTTCTTGGGTGTTCAAAAATTCATCTCTTATGGGTACCTTTACCATCCCTTTACTAATATGTTTCTTAGACTCATCCCCTATCTGTATGATATCATCTAGAACTAGTAATTGATCTAGGAAGATCCAAAATGCTAAAAAATGATCCAGGTGGATCCAAAATGCTAAACACTTGATCTTCTCAAATGATTTTGAAAACCACTTCATTGCATAGATCTTAGCAATAAATTTCCAGCAACACAAAAATTGCCTCAAATGAAGTTCGTATGAAAACGTTTTTCCTGGTCAAAGTTTGATCAAAACAAGGAAAAAGTGAAAGAGGGTTCCACGTGTCCTATCTGTATAGGCCATACAACTAATAGATGACATTATGTTGATGTTAGCATGGTCATGTGGAATCACGATAGGCTGCCACATGCCACCTAGAAATGATATTTTTGGAGGTCCATGTGGACCAATAAAAGGTGCCATGTGTCATCTATACGAATGACATGGAATTTGTACAATGATGTGGAAGGTACAGTTGGCAACCAAGTGGCATATCCTTACAGGCAAAGGTGGAAGACAGGTGGACCAGTGAAAGATTTACATGTGAACCAATTAGAGAGTGCCACATGGCACTCTCCGATTTTCCAATAATGGCGAAGGGAGAATCAAAATTTGTTGGAGGTCGAATGGAATAGAACCTGTGACCTATGGAGGAAGATTCAAATATTCCAAAGAATATTCCTTGTTATTAACCACAATCCTCCTACCAATATTCCATGCATGTTGGTTGTTATAACTAACATTAAATATTATATTTAGTATTAAACCAATTTTTCCCAAGATTTTAGTTGGTGGTTTGGCTGACCTAGGCCTCTTTAATGGGCACAAAAACTAATTCTCGAGGCATGGAAATGTGTTTCAAAGAAAGGGTTTGCATACAAATTTGTGCTAAGTTCATATTTTTGTATTTATTTACATGCAAGAGGTGTTCCCCATGTTATATTTTCCTCGTTTTGCATGCCATTGAGTTCTTTGAGGAAGGTATAGGGTGTTTATACTCATTTTTATTATACTTTTGAGATAATTCTGATGGTGATGTCTATTTTGTGTAAACATTATATGTATGAAAATTATTAGTCCAATTTGTCATGTATGAGACTCATAGTCTCATTATGCATGCAAAAAGGGGTCTTTAAGCACCGGTTCAAAACATAGTCAAGTCGATATTTAATTTCCCGAATCTGGTCGGATGCTTATGTGTATTTATGAACTGATTGACATCTAAGGATTTTGGGGATGAATTGGTATAAGATTTTGTTGATAATTTCATATCAAGTTGGTATCCGAAATCGTTTGGTATTTTCATATCACTAATTCACATAACCTTTCCTCAACATCACTTTAGGTTATAAATTATGTGCCTTCACACTTATTTAATTTTAATTCTTTCATAGTCGATCATTATGTGGTGCCCCATCCCTAATTGGTTGGTTAATTAGGGTTTAATATACCTTTAACTATGGTTGATATTACTTATCAAGCTATCTAAATGGCCTCAACAAATATCGATCAAAATCTTCACCATATTGTGGAGTACAATCAATTAACTTCACCAATTTGGGTTGCAAATCCTCCAAGTTCTCATGACTTCTTAGATGTTGTGATTCCTTCTAATGAGCCTATATTAAAATACATGACTGAGTTTGAATCACCTTGGGGAGATATGCATTAGTGATCATTCTTTCTTCTAGAATTGGAAGAAATGGAGGTTGACAATCAAAGCCTTTTTTCACTTGGAGATATTGAGTGGTACCAGTGCCCCATCCTCATGAATGATGTGCATGTAGATGGATTGTAAAACATCATGAAAACAATACCCATTCATATCTCCATAAAACCTAGCATTGTCAAAAATATATTGATTGGAGTAGACTATTCTCTTGAAAAAAATGAACTTTATATTGACCTTTTCAAGGTGTTTCATGATGTTTTTTCTTGGAGATATGAAGAAATTATAGGAGTTGATCCTCATTTTATTGAGAATTAAATTAAAACCTATGATGATGTTAAATCCTATTAAAAAAATGTATAGAAAATTAACCCTAAGAACAAAGCTTCCATCAAGGTAGAAGTGGAAAAATTGCTTCATGCTAGTTTCATCTTATTGGTTAAATTGATGGATTGGGTTTCCAACAGAGTTCTTGTTGATTAAAAAAAAGGTATCATTCACATCCATACTAATTTTAGGGATGTCAATAGGGATTTTTCCAAAGGATAAGTATCCTACCATGTTCGTTGATCATATCTTCAACGAATGCACCAACAATGAAATGTCCTCTTTCATGGATGGTTTCTTCGACTATAATCAAATACACATAAAGCAACAATACCAATATAAAATTGCTTTATTTGTCCTTGGAGTACATTTTCCTATCACAAAATGTTGTTTGGTCCTAAAAATGTTGGAGCCACTTTCCAGCAGGCCATGTTATATGCTTTCCATGACATCAAACACATTTTTGAAGCATATTTGGATGACTTCACCATTCGGTCCAAGAGTCAGGCTTATGATCCCCTTTGTGTCATATTCACTTGATGTTAGTACTATAACATTCAATTGAATCCACATAAGTGTATGTTTTGTGTGATATTTTAGAGTTTTCTTAGGTTCACATATCAAAGTATGGGATCATGGTTGATCCTCTTAAGGTTGAGGAAATAGTAAAGTTTCATGCCCACCTACAATTAGACAACTTCAAAGTTTACATGTAATATCCTCAAGAATTAAACATTTTAAATCTTGAAAAAATTCCATTTATAGAAATTCGTAATTAGTGTTATTAAGACACTTAATTGTTATATTTTTATTTATTGAGCAAGATTTTGTCTTGCCAACTGTCCTCTTTTGATGGAAAAAAGTAAAAGACAATTTTTATTTATTTATTTAATGCAGGAAATAGGTGGAACAACCCGGTTAAAAATAGATGGCTATGACTCGATGAGCGGGGAACATGTGTGTGTTAACTCAGAGCTGATTTTAACAAGTGTTAAAAACTTGGAGTTCTGTCACTGGAAGCCCATGGAAATCAAGGATTTCTAAAGCTGTGAATTTCCAAGGAGGGAAATGAGTTCAATGAAAAAACATCCTAGGCACAAGAAGGATAAATACAACATATGTGGGAGGCAGGACGTTGCTTAGTATGTTTTGGAGAGAAATATTTTCTATGTGAGCACTCACTGTGTTAGGAAAATGATTTTCTAGACTATCCAGAGTAACATTGACCAAGGAGTGGAGCTCAATTCACCCTTATGGAGTCATGGTCATGGTAGAGGGTGATCAAGAAAAGTAACTTGGTTGTTCTGCATCTACGGTTGGATGGAACATGGTTGTTCCATTTATTTCGATTGTTGGGTTATGCCATGTATAATATGCAGCTTCAGTTTTTTGTTCATATCCATTTTTTGCTTATTAAATATTTGTTAAATTGTAGAGATGGATTTTACATAAGTAGGACTGCAAAGGATAAAGGGTAGAATCATAACTTGTTATAATTGGTAATTTATCATGCTATAATGTTATAGATCTTGTTATTATACAACTATAATAACATAGGGAAGTTTCTGAATACTTGAAAGACATGAACTTCCGTTTCTCATAATTGCAGAAGGTTAATTAATTAATTTGTTCAGTATCACATATAAAATATAAAAGTGAATATAGTTGAATATAAGAATTGCAGAAGGTTAATTAATTAATTTGTTCTATATCTCATATAAATAAAGTTTCATATTCAATAAAGAAATGAAAAAGGTCAAATGGACAATCCAATATACTTATACAAGAGGATAGTTACCGATAATAATAACAGTAAAGAAGTTAATGGACTTCTGTCTATAAAGTGAGAAATCAGGTAGAGAAATAGGAAATGAATTCTACATTTTTTTAATACCTTTCAGTACCCTTAAACATAAATATTTCTCTTAGAGAAATAGAAGGTAAGACTATATATATATTCAACCTTCCCTTTAATGGATAACTGTAGATAATTCTTTCTAATTGTGGAAACAAATAAAACATTGAAATTAATTCGAAGGGGAACACATTGCACCAGAACTTGAATACCTATTATCCAATATCGATCTTGAGGAAATATTAATGAACTTTAACCTACAGTCAAAATAACTGACAGTAGTAAAATTATAAATTAAGTTAKTTGAAATTAAAAAGATTTAACTTAGGATAGTTGACTTACTCTTTTGTTTATGTAGGCGACCTATTTTCATTGCGATAGCAATGAATCTGAGATACATTTCGTATTCTGGAGTAAATAATCACCACAAAATAAAATATTCCCTCTTATAAGAACTTCTAAGGGTGGATCTTTCCATCGATCGACATGAGTATTTTGGTAAGAAAAATAGAAATTGATATCAATATACAACTCTATGATTTTCGAAATACTCTAAGACCAAAGTTGTACAGATTTATGTTAAGACTGGAACACTGAAACCAAGCATCATGTTGCTTCCTTTTAATAAATTTTGAAGGAGATTATGTACCCTTCGCAACATATCTCGTAATATTAATGCCAGGAACTAAATGCTATAACTGTAGCAAGATTATTCAGTACCCTGGATGAACCGTAACCAGACTCCCTTGATTCTCTTTAGATTAAAGGGAATGTCATTGGTAAACCCTAAGGATTACTTTCTACCGGTACCTAGACCCTCACCATGTATTGGTACGCGGATATTATGTCTAAGCACCTCTATCTTTAATTGTGCAAAGTCTTGGAGTTCCCCATTAAGTTAGCAGGCCTTTAAGCTAAAGGGTAAACTCTTAAGAGAAGTCTCCCAACAAAGAAAAGTCCCGGACAAGATTTACCTTGTTTTCGAAAGGAAACTAGCAATACCACTACCCATTTTCGTAGATCGCCCTTTTTTTTTCATAGGAATAAATACATCCAAGTAAATTTATGGAGAGAATATTACACCATTGAGGGCTTATCCCATCTAGTAAAACCCTTCTCCAAGCTACAAAATATTGAACTTACAAACACGAAATAAAGAGAGGTCTAACCAATCATTAATGGAAGAATCCTCTATTTAAAACCAATAATGAGTTACATGTCAACTTACTGCATTTTTTTTCTGGGAGAGGTGCACCCTTTGGAAGTTATAACCATGCTCCATGATCTTCAAACCCTAACGAATGCGACGGAAATACAAAGTTTGTGAGGGCTTTTACTCATTGGTAAAAAATAAAACTCTACGCATGACAACAACAAACTTCATAGTGTAACGACCCCTATTGTTACGTCTACATTTAGTGATGTACAATAGGTAAATATTTTTTTCTTTTCTTTAGGAAATTAAAATGTCACCACATAGTGAATAGAAACACCCTAGACACATCATCCTAAATAGTAACGACACATAATCAACGCATTAACATAATTAATAGCGGAACATAATTCAACACATTAACATAATTAATAACAAAACATAATCAACACATCATTGTGATAATAACGACACATAATCAACACATCATCATGATAAAGAATGACATATAATCAATGCATCGCCATAATTAATAGCGACACATAGTCAACGCATTAACATAATTAATAACGACTCATAATCAACACACCATCATAATAAATAACGACACATAATCAACACATCACCATAATTAATAGAGAAACATAGTCAACTCATTAACATAATTAATAACGACTCATAATGAACACATAATCATAATAAATAACGACACATAATCAACACATTGTCCTAATTAATAGAGACACATAATCAACACATATCATAAAATAGCGACGCAAAATCAACACATCACAATCAACTAAAGAAAGATATTAATAATTGATCAACCATGTCACTGAATATTAAAGGAAAATACCCCCCCGCCTATCCTACCTGGTTAGGACCGCCAAGACACATAAGAAACGCTCAAGTCCAGGATTCATCCAATTGATTTTGACCACTTAAGGTCTCACGATCGATGACTGTTCTGAGGAACAAGGAGGTATCTATATCCCATTAATCAATCATAATCCAACTTCCAAACTAGTTCATTAATCATAACTAAACATCATTTCATCATAGTGCAAGGAACAATCCATTTTACTTAATCCATCATTCGTTAATAAATAAGTGAAATTGAGTAAGATAATAAGACCTAAGGACTTATAAAATCTATGAAATCATAAGTAAGATTCAAGTACTAGGTAAAGATCTATTTGCATCCATGTTTAGAACCTTTCCTAAGTTAAGCTCATTTATGTCAAGCATCATTTATCAATTACATCGACCTACTGTAACAAGTACCATCCTTATGTAGCGCAACTAAATATCTTTAAGAATGACTTATCTTAAGTAAGTAGTACAATAAGAATTCATTACCACATTATATTCATCACAAGGTACCATAAGGAGGTTAAACAAATCAATAATTTGAATAGAAGTCAAGCTGCTTCATATGTGTATCCATTAAGGGAATTAAGAAGATCAACCTTAATCAAACAAATCAATAAGGACTCAAGGTTGGCTTATAGTTTCATATCAGGAACTTTGGAACACCCAACAATAAAATTAAGAAATCATTTAACTTACGATTTTATATAAGGGATTAAGGAAGGTCCAACTTATTAAACCACATACAAGGACTTCAATGCTATATAAAAATCCAATTTATAATTAAGGAAAACCAAGGTCTTATTGGAACATTTTTTTTTTTTGGGGGGGTTTCAATTACTAAACTAAAATTTCAAATTTTGAAACTAAAGGGAGATCAACTTCTTCAAGTAAGGCGTAAGGATTCCAATGCTACTATACACATTCATTGTAAGGGTATGGGGATTCAATCACAATGAAGATATGATAATAATGCAAGCTACCTTATTGAATCATCATAAAGAGTTATGAGAAATTCATTTCATAAAAAGTAATGGCTTGAAGGTAAGGTGCCTTGCGATCTATCCCGAAAATTAAAGAATGTCAACCATCCCTTATTCAACAGTGTGGGTGCGTCATTTCCAAGCGATGTAAACAATTCCATGAGATTCACGTCAGTAATGCACGTAAGATAGTTTGATTAATGGTAATGGTATTTTCATGAGGGTTCTTAACATAAATGAAACTTTAATTATATCGAGAAAATAAAATCTATGCAAACCGGATACACTGTTCATAGCTACACCAGGCTGGATGTAGGGCTTGAGGTCAGCAGTGGAGGTGACGAGATCGGATTTGAACTGTGAGGGAATAAATAGTGAGAGGTTGTGTGACAATGGACAGTGGGAGGTGGTGAGGACAATGAACTGGTGTGATACCAGTGCATCGACACTATGGGAATGGAGGATAGCCACGAATGAAGAGTCTAAAAAATGGAACCACTTATTGTAGCGTGGAGTGGTAAATGAACCATGGTTTTTTCCTGCTTGGATTTCACAAAAATCCCAATCCATGGTTGATTCATCCTCTTTGGTAGATTTAAGCAATCAATGCATTTGGAAAATGGACAACGATAAAATTCAATCCGAAATTAAATCCTGTTATTATACCTCATCAATCCGTAAATGGTAGGTGAATATTGTTACTATACCTCATCAATCCGTCATTGTCCAATGTATAACCTTCAAACCTTGGTACCATCATGGTGTCTTGTCCAATAATTTCCTTAACCTCTTTATACCAGTCATCGTCGATTTGTATAGTTAGAATCTTTTCTCGAAGATTCGTCTGAAGAGATATTACCGAAAATATGCGTTGACTCCAACTCAACACATATGCCACTTTGTTCATTGTTCCTTATATGTAAGTAATCTCAAAATAGTATTCTCTAAGTAATTATAACCAACTCCTCTGTCGCGCATTCAAGTCGCTCTGTGTAAATATATGGTGTAGTCCACAATGATCTATCTTTAGTTTGAATTTTCATTCAATAAGATAGTGTCTCCAAACTCTCAAGGCATACACAATGGCCAATAAATCCAAATAATGTGTTGCATAGTTATCCTCATGTTGTCTTAATTTACTTGAGATATAAGACATCAATTGACCATTTTGCATCATTACTCAGCCTAAACCTTCCTTGGATGCGTCTGTGCATACCAAGAATTCCTTGTCCATGTCCGGGACTTTCAGTATCGACACTGTCATCAACAACTCCTTGATTCTTTGAAATGGTTCCACACATTTCTCTCTCCATATAAACTTCCTATTTTTCTTCTCCAATTCCATGATCATATTTCCTATCTTCGAAAAACCTTCGACAAACCGTCGGTAATATCCTGCTAAAACCATAAAGCTATGTACTTCTTGTATGCTTGTTTGTACAGACCACTCCAAAATATCCTCTACTTTCGCTAGATCTACAACAATACATTCACTGGATATAACATGCCCTAAGTAATGAATCTTTGATTGGTAAAAAGAACATTTCAACAGTTTCCTGTATAAATTGTTTTCTCGTAAACACTGTAGTACCAAGCTTAAATGTTCGTCATGTTCTTATTTCATCCGATAATATATCAATATGTCATCAATGAATACTTTAACAAAATTGTTCAAGCATTTTCAGAACACTGCATTCATCACACTCATGAATACCCCTGGGGTGTTTGTCAGTCCAAATGGTAAAACGATAAAATCATAGTGTCCGAACCTTGTCTTGAATGCAGTATTAGGAATATCTTCCTCTTTAATTTGTAATTGGCGATATCATGATCTCAATTCGATCCTTGAAAACACCTTCGTGCCTTTCATATGATAAAACAAATCGTTTATTCTTGGCAGTAGATATTGGTTCTTTATCGTTGCCTTGTTCAATTGACGATAGTCAATACAAATTCTCCATGACCCATCCTTCTTTCTTATGAAAATAATAGGAGCACCCAAAGGTGAAACACTTGGACATATAATTCCCAATTCCAATAACTCCTTCCATTGCATTTTCAACTCCTGTAACTCAGGATTTGACATCCAATAAGGCGATCTTGCGAACGGTTCACTTCCAGGTTTCAAGTCGATTGTAAAATCCAACTCTCTTTCGGGTGACAAACCTAGTAACTCTTCTGGAAACACATTGACAAAATTTTGTACTACTGGAAGGTTTTCTAATCCTTATGCCTCGCCCTTTTATTTTAGCGCTAAGATTGCATATAAATTACATCCCTTGCGCATGCTCTTCTATATTTTTAGGGAAGAAATGAACCTCAAGGACACTCCCTGGTTTCTTCCTACAATCACTCTTCTTTGTCCCACGTAATTTGTCAAACTTAACCATTTTGTCTTACAATTGAGTTTCAAATCATGCGATTCCAACTAGTCCATGCCAATCGCCATGTCATAAGATCCTAATACATTGACATATAGGTTGGAATTCGTTACAAAATCTCCCACATTAATGCTGCAGTATGTAACCTTTCCTCCAACCTTATGTTTGGAAACTGAATCCATTTCCATGTATCTAAACTTGTCCTGCTCAACTTCCTTTACCTTAATGTGTTTTAGTGCTGCACTAGAAATAAAGCTCTATCTAGCACCCGGATCTATCAAAATACTAATATTTTTATTGTCAATCATACCTGATGTCTCGAGCACAGTGGACCGGTGCTCAGCCTAGTAGTTTTTTACCACAACATGAATCCCGTGGGCCTTGCCCAATTCTACGAATGTAGAGAGCCTTGTTGATCCGGCCACCCTAGCCTTCTTAGTAGGACAGTCTCGCTGGTAATGTGTCTCTCCACATGTCCAACATCGAGTCTTCGTTCTAGTACTCTTGGTCCCCGAAATAGAAGTTGTTGGCCTACAAGTCTGAGGTCTCGGTCTATTCTGTTGAACAAGACTAAACTGTTATTGTGGCGAGCGACGCAGCTGCTGATATGGTGGTCCTCTATAGGGAGTCCTCTGTTGAGGATTCGATCATTGTGGTGTCATGAACATGGGTCCTCTAGAAGTATCTCGATACCTTGATATCTGTTTGACTAGTGTCTGATGATGCTACGCTCTGGATGTCGTCTGTCCAGTTGGTCTTGTAGGAGTCCTGCTCTAACCCCCACTGGTCAGCTCTTCCCTAGCTATTAGGCCCTTCTGGAATGCATCGTGCAACGTATGAGGCATTATGATCCTCACCTTCAAACAAATGTTGAAGTTAAGGATGGACAAAAACTTATTGACCTTTATCTTCTCTGTGATTAGATGTGGATCATACCTAAGAAGCTCCATGAATCGAGCCTCATACTCTAGAATTGTATGACCACCCTATCGTAAGGTGTTGAACTCTTTGAGTTGGTGCTCAATGAATTCCTATGACAGATACTGTTAGTAACATTTCTTGTCCTGGGCACAAGAGTATTCGGGTCTGCAAGTTGCATGAGAAGTTCCCGAGCGCAACGCGAAGAATCTCATTTGAGGCTTCCAAACAAGTAGGTGGGCAAGATTATATTGCTGATGGTCCAGATTTATCCAAGGGAGAAGATCGACGATTGGCGGGAAATCGCGGATAGCGGAGGCGCGCCGAGATTAGTGCATTGGATAGCACTCATTGGGTATGCAGGAGAGGATGGTAGCCGTCCATGCAAAGGACGCGTGGCGCGGGATCTAGTCGCGTCGGTGTTTCGGCATTCGGGAGTTCGAAGGGTGAGAGTTTCATGTCATTCTGCATCTCCAAACCCTGAACCTTGAAAGCGCCGAAAGCGCTCAAAGTCGGGCCCGCAGTATCGAGAAAATAGTCTCAGCCGTCCATCCAAAGGGGACACCTGGTGTGCGCGATTAGGCTCTTCACCGTTTCGCCCATTGCGATTTCGAAATGCAAGGAGCGGCTCCCTCATCTCCCCGATGCGCGAAGTGACGAAAGCATCCAGGACCCAGGCCCACAACATCATCGGGTGAGTTTAGGACCGTCAGATTTGAGAAGGACGCGTGGTGCCCAATTGAGCCATATCTGTGTTTCGCCCATCGCGACTATGATAAGCAGGGATCAACCCCTTCCTATTCGGGAACCCTGAAAGCGCCTACGGAAATAAACGTAGGGTCATAGCCCGTGGTCACTTGGGAAATAGGAAGAGCTTTGCAAAGGGGGCCAAAGGCATCGCGTCTAGTCACTGAAAGGTTCATCGTGTCTCTGGGTTCCATTTGATTCGACCTCAAGCCTGGTTTTCGCTTGAATTAATTGAAGGTGAGAAGGGGTGGTTGAAACCTCTCCTCATGCATTAAGTATAGGGTATGGAGAGTCTGGAAAGCGGTCTTCTCGAGAGGGTCCTGTGTACCATTTCTTCCAAAAAATCCATGCCGAGTTTTCGACCAGCCGGAGGAGGTCTGCACATGCTAGCTCGACTCTTAATGGCTCAGCTACTTCCCTTGCAGGAGCCATGCACAGTTAAGGTGGCGTCTGACAAAGAATAGCCGTCTGCATTTGGCCGAGGAGACACCAAGTCTTGGGTGCACGATCGGCTAGAGTCTGCATGCGCAGACTGTCATAATACATGCAGACTCAATGTTTTTAATGCAGCATCTTGTTTTTGCTGCTGTTGTTGTTTTTGAGTATATGTAGGCGTTTTCTCCATTTTTGTAGAGGATCGATGGTTGAGCTATGCTCCCGATTGTAAAGTTTTGATGCATCGCTGGTCGCTCTGGTTAATGTATAAGGCATTGGAGACTTCTTACTTTATGGATGTCAGCCTCTTTTTCCATCTCTTTGTCTACTGTGTTAGAACAACTCGGAATTGGAGGATCCAGTCGAGTTGCGCTGTTGTAGGATGATGTAGGTTGGATCACTGCAACGGTCGCAACGTTTCTA
>SNQJ01S0077014.1:0-19236 GCA_010110895.2 Picea sitchensis | reverse complement strand
GGAGTATCTAGTCGAGTCACCCCTCATCTCCTTGAAACTCTGGACCAAGAGGATCTTGGCTTCTGAGTTTTTCTTCCTCAAGCTTCCAAAGGCCTGTTGCCCGAGGCAGTCTTGCTCACCCTTCTCACAAGTCTTCCATCTACCACCCTTTAAGCAACCTACTGACGGAAGTTGGATCAAGACCTCCCTTGCTTTCTACATACCAGACCTTGGTTCCTGTGTCAATGCTGCTTTCCTGGGTCTCTTTCCATTTGACCACCCCCATTCATTAAATCATGACATAAAAACTGATGGGCGCCGAGCTCTGCTCCTGCAAGCAATCCAGTAGTGACTTTCATCGCCAACATTTTTGGCGCCGTTGCCGGGGACGAAGTTGAAGATTTTCCCTGGGCAGAACGACATTGAGCCTCTAATTCTGAAGGTGCATCAGACATCAAATCCCTTCAAGATTTCTATTGTGCACCTGGAGACTCCACTGTGGTGAATCCAAGGTTTCCACATCACTGTTTCAGTTGTGGCTACTGTTAGCACACCTAAAAGCTGACCCTAAGGAGCTTTCTCGAGAAGGTTTCAGCAGCTGCTTTCTCAGCCTGAGAAGCTTCCTGGGGTAACAACAATGTTAGGATCTGGCCTTTGATGGTGAACAAGGACCAAACACATTTGAAGCTGCGCATGTTTCACCTGGCGTGTCCATGATTCAAGGATCGATTGGCGACTCCACTGGTTCGGAATGGAGAAAATCTTAGCTTGAAGGTTTGCTCCTTTTAATTTTTCTACTATTCTTGGTTTTCCTAATGCTATCCCTTCTCCGAATGAATGGGGCGATTATTTGCCCATATTTTGAAAACGTGAAAAGGACAACCCTGCTCAGCACCTCAGTGAGTTTCATGAACTCATGCATTAGTGGGAGATACATCATGAGGATGTATTACTAAAAGTGTTCATGTTCTCGTTAGCAGGGGATGCTCGTAAATGGTATCATTATTTACCCCCTGCTAGCATTTCTTCACTCAGTGAATTCCATGCAACCTACACTGCCTATTGTCAAGAGTTTTATCCCTCTGTGTTAGTTTGTCATAACTGTAGTGAGGGATACCACAACTCTATACCAGATGAAGCTGTTTCGGACGTAGGCTATGAGGATGATCCTGATGACCTGGGTCAGAACTCCACCCTTTCTCCTCCTCATTCGTCTGCATCCGGGGGGGGGTTATGAGAGTGATGAAGTTCCCAGGGAAGAGGATGGCACTCTGAGTGAACTAGTGGTGCAGGTGATATTCCCCACTACCCAGTGTGCAAAATTGGAATCCGAAGGCAGCAAAGAGGATTTTCCAGTCTTCGAGGCAGATGATCTAAGCAGCTCTTTTGAAGAGATTATTGAATATCTTTTGTATGTGTTAGCATCTGCCCCCAATGATCCTGTTGTCTTAGATTTAAACAAAGAAGCCATTATGGAAGAGGATCGTTCTTTCTTCCTTCATGAGATTTCCTATGATGTATTTACATTTGGGATTGAAGAGAAGGATCAGGAGACCGTTCCCTTTTTACAATATGGGGGAGTACATGAAGAAGATGAGGAAGAACCAGAAGAGCAACTAAGCGCACATTTCTTTTCCTATCCAGAGCCAGTCAACGAGAAGCCACCGCCCGATATCAGTGACCCTACGACAGTTGTCCACTCACCTATGCTTGTCAGAGATATTCATCCACATGGGAACAACTGCATAACAGAGGAGGCTGCCTGTCGCCAATTTTTCGGGATTGGCCACTCATTCTATGACCCTGTCAGCAAGTACATGGAGTGGCATTTCCCCTATGCCTTGGAGCCGCCCTATTTCATCTCAACTCCAGCCTGTAAGGAGGAGTTGAAGAGTGTAACCATTCTGCTGTCACGGTTACACCATCTGTTGATGATCATTGGCAAAAGGAAGGAGCTTCTATCGAGGAAGCTTCTTGAATGACTATGGTGGAAATCTGCTTTCACCTAGCCCCATGTAAAGTGTTTTATTAGTTTATGATTGTATATAAATAAGCTCCTTTGAGCATGTATCTTTATTTTGTTTCTTTTATTTTTTGGTTTGTATTTTCAGCAGCAGGATGTTTTGAACCTGACTCCATAGCCCAACAACAAGGCACTAAAACTGCAAAATGAGTCCTTAGAGCATCACAGGGACGACTCTATCCACCATGGAGCCTAATGTTAGTAACATTTCTTGTCCTAGGCACAAGAGTATTCGGGTCTGCAAGTCGCATGAGAAGCGCCTGAGCGCAACGCGAAGAATCTCATTTCAGGCTTCCAAACAAGTAGGCAGGCAAGATTATATTGCTGACGGTCCAGATTTATCCAAGGGAGAAGATCGACGGTTGGCGGGAAATCGCGGCTAGCGGAGGCGCGCCGAGATTAGCGCATTGGATAACACCCATTGGGTATGCAGGAGAGGATGGCAACCGTCCATCCAAAGGATGCGTGGCGCGTGATCTAGTCACGTCGGTGTTTCAGCATTCGGGAGTTTGAAGGGTGAGAGTTTCATGTCATTCTGCATCTCGAAACCCCGAACCCCGAAAGCGCTCAAAGTCGGGCCCGCAGTATTGAGAAAACAGTACTAGCCATCCATCCAAAGGAGAAACCTGGCGTGCACGATTAGGCTCTTCGCCATTTCGCCCATCGCGATTTCGAAATGCAAGGAGCGGCTCCCTCATATCCCCGATGCGTGAAGTGACGAAAGCATCCGGGACCTAGGCCCACAACATCGTCGGGTGAGTTTAGGACCGTCAGATTTGAGAAGGACGCGTGGCGCCCAATTGATCCATCTCGGTGTTTCGCCCATCGCGACTATGATAAGAAGGGATCAGACCCTTCCTATTCACAAACGCCGAAAGCGCCTGCGGAAATAAACATACGGTCATAGCCCGTGGTCACTTGGGAAATAGGAAGAGATTTGCAAAGGGGGCCAAAGGCGTCGGGTCTAGTCGTCGAAAGGTTCATCGTGTCTCCAGGTTCCATTTGATTCGACCTCAAGCCTGGTTTTCACTTGAAGTAATTGAAGGTGAGAAGGGGTGGTTGAAACCTCTCCTCATGCATTAAGTATAGGGTATGGAGAGTCTGGAAAGTGATCTGCTCGAGAGGGTCATGTGCACCATTTCTTCCAAAAAATCCATGCCGAGTCTTTGACCAGCCGGAGGAGGTCTGCACACGCTAGCTCGACTCTTAATGGCTCATCTACTTCCCTTGCAGGAGCCATGCATAGTTAAGGTGGTGTCTGACAAAGAATAGCCGTTCTCATTTGGACGAGGGGACACCAAGTCTTGGGTGCATGATCGGCCAGAGTCTGCATGTGCAGACTGTCAGAATACATGCAGACGCAATATTTTTAATGCAGCGTCTTGTTTTTCTGTTGTTGTTGTTTTTGAGTATATGTAGCCGTTTTCGCCATTTTTGTAGAGGATCGATGGTTGAGCTAGGCTCCCAATTGTAAAGTTTTGTTGCATCACTGGTCGCTCTGGTTAATGTATAAGGCATTGGAGACTTCTTACTTTATGGATGTCAACCTCTTTTTCCATCTCTTTGTCTACTGTGTTAGAATAGCTCGGAATTGGAGGATCCAGTCAAGTTGCGCTGTTGTAGGATTATGTAGGTTGGATCATTGTAACGGTCACAACGTTTCTAATTAGTTCTTGTGTTTTCTTAGCGTTGGAATGGCTTGGAATTGGAGGATCCAGTCGAGTCACCCCTCAGCTCCTTGAAACTCTGGACCAAGAGGATCTTGGCTTCTGAGTTTTTCTTCCTCAAGCTTCTGAAGGCCTGTTGCCCGAGGCAGTCTTTCTCACCCTTCTCACAAGTCTTCCAACTACCACCCTTTAAGAAACCTACTGACGAAAGTTGGATCAAGACCTCCCTTGCTTTCTACATACCAGACCCTGGTTCTTGTGTCAATGTTGCTTTCCTGGGTCTCTTTCCATTTGACCACCCCCATTCATTAAATCGTGACATAAAAACTGATGGGCATCGGGCTCTGCTCCTGCAAGCAATCCAGGAGTGACTTCTGTCGCCAACAGATACCTCTCTTGAAACCGTTCCTCGAACAGTTCCTATGACACGTCTTCGACATCCATGTTTAGTTGAGGTAGGAGCGTCTTCTACCATAAAAAATCACTCCCTTTCAGTTGAAAGACCTCCATGCAAAATTTCATGTTGGAGGTGTAGTCATGAAGTGCAACGCACATCACCATGTTCTCCAACCATGGCTCGATGGCTGAGCCATCCATTTCACCCATGAACGAGGGAATCTTAACCTTTTTGATTTCTTTGTGAATTCTACCACCACCAGTACAAGTGCGCTATGAACCCTTATTAGGTATAGACGTTCTATCCTAATCTCTATCTAGTTGGTTAATCAAGGCCTCTAAAATCCTCTGAAAGTACCTCATCAAAACAACCACATATCCCACTATAACCTGCTCCTACCCAATGACTTGTTCTTCTCCTTGGGGGTTATACCCCTCTGGCATGGATGCTACTGGAGGCGCCACACCTCTCCCCATAGAACCACGTCGTCTACCTTCACGACTCCCTCTAACCATGATTATCTACATGGAAAAAATTCAAATTTTAATTAACGATAATGTATAATTCACAAGTTTAACACAGGGGAAGGCATAACGATCCAAATTCCCAGGTTTGAACCCGCTCTGATACCATATGTAACAACCCCTCTTGTTACGTCTACATTTAGTGATTTACAATAGGTAAATATTTTTTTCTTTTCTTTAAGAAATTAAAACGTCACCACATAGTGAATAGCAACACCCTCGACACATCATCCTAATTAATAATGACACATAATCAACACATCATTTTGATAATAATGACACATAATCAACATATCATCATAATAAGTAACGACACATAATCAATGCATTGCCATATTTAATAGCGACACACAGTCAACACATTAACATAATTAATAACGACTCATAATCAACACATCATCATAATAAATAACGACACATAATCAATGCATTGCCATAATTAATAGTGACACATATTCAACACATTAACATAATTAATAATGACTCATAATCAACACATCATCATAATAAATAATGACACATAATCAATGCATTGTCATAATTAATAGTGACACATAATAAACACATATCATAAAATAGCGACGCAAAATCAACACATCATGATCAACTGAAGCAAGATACTAATAATTGATCAAACATGTCACTGAATATTAAAGGAAAATACCCCTCCGCCTATCCTACATGGTTAGGACCTCCAATAAACATAAGAAATGCTCAAGTCCAGGATTCATCCGATTGATTTTGACCACTAAAGATCTTAGGACTAGCGACTTTTCTGAGGAAAAATGAGGTATCTATATCCCATTAATCAATCATAATCCAATTTCCAAACTAGTTCATAAATCACAACTAAACATCATTTCATCATAGTGCAAGCAACAATCCATTTTACTTAATCCATCATTCATCAATAAATAAGTGAAATTGAGTAAGAGAATAAGACCTAAGGACTTATAAAATCTATGAAATCATAAGTAAGACTCCAGTACTAGGTAAATATCTATTTGCACCCATCTTTAAAATCTTTCCTAAGTTAAGTTCATTTATTTCAAGCATCATTTATCAATTACATCGAGCTACTGGAACAAGTACCATTCTTATGTAGCGCAACTAAATATATTTAATAATGACTTATCTTAAGTAAGAAGTACAATAAGAATTCATTACCAAATTATATTCATCACAAGGTACCATAAGGAGGTTAACCAAATAAATAATTTGAATAGAAGTCAAGATGCTTTATATGTGTATCCATTAAGGGAATTAAGAAGATCAACCTTAATCAAACATATCAATAAGGAATCAAGGCTAGCTTATAGTTTCATATTAGGAAATTTGGAACACCCAACAATAAATTAAAAAATCAATCAACTTACGATTTTATAGAAGGGATTAAGGAAGGTCCAACTTATTAAACCACATACAAGGACTTCAATGCTATCTAAAAATCCAATTTATAATTAAGGAAAACCAAGGTCTTATTGGAACAAATAAAAAAAATGGGGGTTTACAATTATTAAACTAAAATTTCAAATTTTGAAACTAAAGGGAGATCAACTTCTTTAAATAAGGCGTAAGGGTTCCAATGCTACTATACACATTCCTTGTAAAGGTATGTGGAGTCAATCACAATGAAATTGTGATAAGAATGCAAGATACATTATCGAATCATCATAAAGTGTTATCAGAAATTCATTTCATAAAAAGTAATGGCTTGAAGGTAAAGTGGCTTGTGATCTATCCCGGAAATTAAAGAATGTCAACCATCCCTTATTCGACAGTGTGGCTGCGTCATTCCCAAGGAGTGTAAAAAAATCCATGAGATTCATTTCAATAATGTACATAAGACAGTTTGATTAATGGTAATGGTATTTTCATGAGGGTTCTTAACATAGATGGAACTTTAATTATATCGAGCGAAGGCAATCTCTACAAACCTGATACATTGGTTGCATCTACACCAGGCTGGATGTAGGTTTTGAGGTCAGCAGTGGAGCTGACGAGCTTGGATTTGAACTGTGAGGGAACAAATAGTGAGATGTCGTGTGACAACGAACAATGGGAGGTGTTGAGGACAACGAACTGGTGTGATACCAGTGCGTCGACACTATGGGAATGGA
This sequence comes from Picea sitchensis, assembly GCA_010110895.2. NCBI lineage: Eukaryota > Viridiplantae > Streptophyta > Pinopsida > Pinales > Pinaceae > Picea > Picea sitchensis. The sequence goes on along the minus strand of SNQJ01S0077014.1, from coordinate 12,526 downwards.
GGATAGTCGTGAATGAAGAGTCCTGACAATGGAACCACTTATTCTAGCGTGGAGTGGTAAATGAACCATGGAGTTTGCATGCTCAACTTTCACAACAATCCCAATCCATGGTTTATTCAACCTCTTTGGCATATTTAAGAAATCGGTGCATTTGGAAAATGGACAATGATTAAATTCAATCCAAAATTAAAAATCCACGCACAGAGAAAAAACCCAATAATTTATCCCAGAATTTCATTAAATAAGAAGAACCTCCTATAGTTTTTCTCTTAAAACAAGGCTTCCGAATGGGATAGAGTAATGCAACATAGTTTATTCTCAGAAAATAGAATTTGTTTCAGTGGTTGAAGGTGTTATTCAGTTCTTTAGAAATTTAACCAACCTAAAACTTATATAACCAACATTCCTTATGTTATACAACATACGACATACCATACATCAAATGAAATGTAATAATCAAAACATAAATCTATAAGTCAAATACAAATTCACTGGAAGTGATCGAGAGTTTCATTTTCTGTATATACATACTTCGACTAGCAACATTCAAGTAGAATCCAATATATTGGAAAATGGATAACAACGAACAAGGAAATTTTGTCACAATTATTTCAATTTGGAAAACAACGATGCTAGAATTCACTTTCTATAACACACAACCATCAATGGGATTTACCAATTCGATATCAGAAATACAAACTGTGACGAAAAATTTCTTAAACTAATTAAGTACAATTTAATCTTATTACAAATTCAATCACAAACAAAAGTATTGTAACCGAAGGCGACGAAGTCAGAGATGATATTCAGAAAATGGCATTCCCTTCCTCCCTTTGTTCTCTAATCATTGAGACTTCACCGATACCTCCTAGCCAACACTAGGGGTGCTCTTCCTCCCCTTTAGCCCCCTGAGCCGCAAAGGGGACACACACACAAAAATAGAAATAATATAGCTCCAAGATTTCCTCGCAAGGTAGAGCCACCACTCTATCTCAAGCTGGGTATCCCAACTCCTACAAGTAAAACCAGTCAAAATTAATTTGGTAGCATAATTTTTTCCAATTACCAGTGTGATCCCTTTCCCATCTAGACCATTTTCTTTATAGGAATTTCCTCACTGACACATCCCCACTTGCATAATTAATTTGATTTTTAATTCCATAAATTAGGATTAGTCCTCCCTTACACTTGTCACCCTCTCCCCAATTTTCACAAGTAATTACATATTATATTTGAATTAAAAGTCAATTTCCTTCACCTTTCCTAAATGTGCTCCTTAAATCGCTCCTAGTTGTCTTTTATTCCCGACATTCTCATTTAATGAATGACTTCTTAATAAATATGAGTTAGAGTTAAAACATGAGTCTTATTCTAGTTAGACTAGTGGGAGCTAGACTCTAGATACCATTCTATGTGTACACATACTCTCTCATGCTTTATTCCTTTCTTATCTTAAATTACAAATTGGTATTTTCTTGCACGCATGTGTATTATAATAATTCTTCAGATTTATTTCATTTTTATTAGTTCTTAAATTGATTTACCTCATTCCTTTTTAATTTAGTTAATAATTTAATTTAGCCTCCTTACAAAAACTTAGACTTAGGCTTAATTGTTTTGAATAGGCTTTGAGTCTTATTGGGATTTATAATTAATAAATTACTCATTAATTATTCATATCTAACAAGGTCTAACAATTTTCAAGGTTTACAATTATTCTTTCAAGGCTTTCTAGGCCACCTAGATTCATTGACTCAAATTTCATTTATGCAATGTTCCCTTCAAGATGTACTATGTGCTCCAAGGGTGCCACTCACCATTGAGTGGTTTTGGTAGTTGTACAACCCTTGGAGTCAACACTCCATTCAGGTGATCTTGTGAGAGACTAAGTGCTTCTAAGGAATAAAAACTTTGCCTTATTGTGTGCCCCTTAGACTCTTCGTGAGCGACTGTCTCAATCTGCCCCCACAACATCGTGGACCTATCGAACTAGGTAATTTTTAACCTACAGTTCGAGCCATGATGGGAGTGCTAGTAGGCTATGACAGGGACACTGCCACACCTCTCCCTCAATATCTAGTTTTTGTGCATGGCTCATTTACTACTTATGTGAGTCAGATTAGCAAGCATCATCAACCTACATCAATTGAAAAAACATTGTCACTGATCCATATACATAATCATACTAAATCAATCATCTGACACATATGCGTAAAATGAAATACTCAAACAAAACACAATCCACTCCCTAACTCAATAAGGAGTCCAAGGAGGTCCATTGATGCCATCAACATCCACAATCTGTCAAATGTCCTGCACACTCATGGAAAAAATCGTGAATAGCATATGTCAATACATATATATCAAATAAAAATAAATCGTAACCATCAACATCATCATGAAAATCCATAATCGAAACAAATAAACATGTACTATAACTGGATCACTTGCACACAAATGTCCTCAAAGAATAAGTCAATAACATGTGCTCACAAGAGAGGGATGTTACATACACCCCCTCTTGTTTTAAAATTATCCCCAAAGTTGTACAGTATGTAAAATGAAGTAATAAAGTATCTGACAAGATCTATATATCTAATCTATCAGACAAGTAAGGAAATTGTTGACACATATCATATGCATCCTCCCACGTAGACGATTGTGGGATATAATTGTCCTACTGGACCTTGACCTAATCAACTAATCGATGCTATAGATTTCGAATGAAACGATTCAGAATGAGGAATGGATCTTCCGTGAGAGCACCCTCATCCAACACATGCAAAGAACTCATGTCAATCACATGTGTAGGATCACTAACATAATGTCTCAAAACAGATACATGAAATACATCGTGCATATGCCTCAAAGAATAAGGAAAGGCTAGTCAATAAGCCATGGGTCATTTCCTTTCCACAACTTTGAAAGGTCCCACAAACCTAGGAGAGAGTTTAGCACCCTTTCCAAACTTTATCGAACTCTTGTTCAGTTTCACCCGCAAGAAAACTTGGTCACCAATTTCATAACTGCAGTCAATGCACTGTGGATCAACATAACTCTTCTTCTGATCTTACACCTCTTTAATCTTTTGTATTATTGTTTGCATTTGTTCTTCCATTTCTTGGATCACTTCTAGTCCTACCGGGACCCTATCCTCAAGTCAATTCTAGCTCAGTGTCATCCAACATGGTCACCCGTAAATAAACTCAAATGGTGCCATCTTAATGGTACTTTGATAGTTTTTGTTGTATGCAAACTCTACCAGTGGAAAGAAATATTCCCAACATTTATTTTGGTCCATTACATCCATAGGCAACATATCTTCCAAAATTTGGTTCGTTCTTTCTGTCTTTGCGTCTATCTCAGGGTGATATGCTGTACTAAAGTTTAGTTGTGTCCCCAAAGCCTCTTGGAAACTGGTCCAAAATCATCTTGTAAATACTGATCCTCTGTTAGATATGATTCTTTTTGGTACGCCATGTACTCTCACAATCTCAATGACAAAAACTCTAGCTATGTCTGGTGCATGATACGTCGTACGTATAGGAATAAAGTGTGCACTCTTCGTCAAAGTGTATACTACCATGAAAATAAAATCATGTCTCTTTGTTGTCAGTTGCAACCCAACAATAAAGTCCATTGAAATGACCTCCCATTTCGATTCTGGAATAACGTGAGGCTATAATAATCCTACCGGATGTCTATGTTCAACTTTCACTTGCTGACATTCTAGACATCTCACCACGTAACCAACTATGTTTTCTTTCATTCCTTTCCAGAAGAATAGAGGCTTAAGGTTTTCCCTCATCTTCGTGAATCCTGGATGAGCCATGTACATGGCTCTATGACCTTTACTTAATATCAAGCTTCTTAATTCATCGTTAGGCAGTACATAAATCCTGTTATTATAACTCATCAATATGTCATTGTCCAATGTATAACCTTCAAACCTTGGTACCATCATGGTTTCCTGTCCAATAATTTATTTAACATCTTTCTACCAGTAATCATCGATCTGTATATTTAGAATATTTTCTTGAAGAATCATCCGAAGAGGTATTACCAAAAATATGTGTGGTCTCTGACTCAACACATCTACCACTCTGTTCACCGTTCCTTTGATTTAAGTAATCTCAAAATCATATTCTCTAAGTAATTCTAACCAACGCCTCTATCGCGCATTGAAGTCTCTTTGCGTAAATATATGTTTTAGTCCACAATGATCTGTCTTTAGTTATAATTTTCATCCAATCAGATAGTGTCTCCAAACTCTCAAGGAATACACAATGTCCAATTACTCTGAATCATGCGTTGCGTAGTTCTACTCATTCTTTTTTAATTTCCTTGAGATGTAAGCGATCACTCGACCATGTTGCATCAATACTCTACCTAAACCTTCCTTGGATGTGCCTGTGCATACCAATAATTCCGTGTCCATGTCGGGGACTTTTAGTATTGATGCTATCATCAACAACTCCTTGAGCCTTTGAAATTCTTCTGCACATTTCTCACTCCATATAAACTTCTTGTTTTTCTTCTGCAATTCTGTGATCAGATTTGCTATCTTCGAAAAACTTTCGACGAACCATCAGTAATATAATGTTAAAACCATAAAGTTGCATACTTATTGTACGTTTTTCGTTGCAGACCATTCTATAATAGCCTCTACATCTGCTGGATCCACAATGATACCTTCACTGGATATAACATGCCCTAAGTAATGAATCTTTGATTGTTAAAACGAACATTTCGACAATTTCTCGTATAATTTGTTTTCTCATAAACACTATAGTACCGGGCGTAAATGTTCATCATGTTCTTCTGTCATCCAAGAATATATTAGTATGTCATCAATGAATACTTGAACAAAATTTTCCAAGTATTCACATAACACCCCATTCATCAAACTCATGAATACCCCCGGAGCATTTGCCAGTCCAAACGGTAAAACAATAAACTCATAGTGTCTGAACCTCATCTTGAATGCGGTCTTAGGAATATCTTCCTCTTTAATTTGTAACTGGTGATATCATGATCTCAAGTCGCTCTTTGAAAACACCGTCGTACCTTTCATGTAATAAAACAAATCGTTTAGTCTTGGAAACACATATTGGTTCTTGATCGTTTCCTTATTCAATTGACGGTAGTCAATACAAAGTCTCCCTGACCCATCCTTCTTTCTTATGAAAATAACAGGTGCACCCCGAGGTGACACACTTGGACGTATAAGTATCGAGTCGAACAACTCCTTCAGTTTCATTTTCAACTCCTGTGACTCAGGCTTTGACATCCGATAAGGCGTTCTTGCTATTGGTTCAGTTCCAGGTTTCAATTCGATTGTAAATTCCAACTCTCTTTTGAGCGGTAAACTTGGTAACTCTTCTGGAAACACATCTACAAACTCTCATACTACTGGAAGGTTTTCTAGTTCTTCTTCCCCTCCCTTTTCGTTTAGTTCTAATATTTCATATAACTTACATCCCTTGCGCATGTGCTTCTGTAGTTGTAGGAAAGAAATGAACCACAAGGACACTCCCTGGTTTATTCCTACAATCACTCTTCTTTGTCCCACATCATCTGTCAAACTTAATTGTTTCGTCTTACAGTTGAGTATCACATCATGTGATTCCAAACAATCCATGATGATCACTATGTCATAATATCATAAGATAGTGACATATAGGTTGGACTTCGTTACAACATCTCCCATGTGAATGCTACAGTCTGTAACCTTTCCTCCAACCTTCCATTTGGAACCCGAAGCCATTTTCACGTATCTAAACTCGTCTTGCTCGATTTCCTTTACCTTAATTATTTTTAACACTGCAATAGAAATAAATCTCTATGTAGCACCTGGATCTATAAAAATACTAAATTTTTGATAGTCGATCATACCTAACATCTCGAGCATAGTGGAATGGTGCTCAGCCTAGCGGTTGTTTAACACAACATGAATCCTGTGGGCCTTGCCCAAATCTCCCACTTTAGCAGGCCCTGCTGATATGGTTGCCCTGGCCTTCTCAATAGGACAATCTCGTTGGTAATGTGGATCTCCACATGTCCAACATCTAGTCTTTAGTCTAGTACTCCTGGTCCCCGAAGTAGAAGTTGTTGGCCTACCAATATAAGATCTCGGTCTGTTCTGCTTAATAGGCCTAAACTGTTGTTGTTGCTGGTGATGCGACTGCTGATGCGGTGGTCCTCTGTAGGGATTCCTTTGTTAAGGAGTCGATCGTCGTGGTTTCATGAACATGGATTCTCTATACGTATCTCAATACCCTGATGTATGATTGACTGATGTTTGATGATGCTATTCTCCTGATGTCATCTGTCCAGTCGATCTTGCAGGAGTCCTACCTTGACCCCCATTGGTTAGCTCTTCCTCAATTATGAGGGCCTTTTGGACTATATCATGCAACGTCTGAGGCATTAGTATCCTCATCTTCAAACAAATGTTGAAGTTAAGGCCGAACAAAAACTTGTGGACCTTTAGCTTCTCCGTGTTTAGATGTGGAGCATACCTAAGAATCTCCATGAATTGGGAATCATACTCTGACAATGTACAACCACCCTATCTTAAGGCGTTGAACTCATTGAGTTAGTGCTCAATGCATTCCTCTAACAAATACCTCTCCCGGAACCATTCCTCGAACAATTCCCATGACACATCTTCGATGACCATGTTTAGTTGAGGTAGGATCGTCTTCAACTAAAGAGCACTCCCTTTCAGTTGAAATACTGCCATGTATACTTTCATGTTGGAGGTGTAGTCACAAAATGAAAATCACATAGCCATGTTCTCCAACCATGCCTCAACGACTGAGCCGTCTGTGGCACCCATGAACTCAGGAAACGTTACCTTCTCGATTTATCTATGAATGCTACCACCAACAATGGGAGAATGCTATGAACCCTCATTGGGTGCAGATGCTTTGGTCTCATCTCTATCTAGTCGGTTAATCAAGGCCTCTGACATCCTCTGAAAGGACCTCATCAAACCAACAACATATCCCACTGTAACCTTCTCCTACCCAATGACTTGTTCTTCTCCTTGGGGGTTAGACCCCTCTGGCATGGATGCTACTGGAGGTGTCACACCTCTTCCCCTAGCACCACGTCATCTACCTCCATCACGCCCTATAACCATGATTACTTGCATGGACAAATTTTAAATTTTGATTAGTGATAATGTCTAATTCATAATTATAACACATGGGAAGGCATAATGATCCAAATTCGCAGGGTTGAATCCACTCTGATACCATATGTAATGACCCCTCTCGTTACATCTACATTTAATGATGTACAATAGGTAAATGTTTTTTTTTTCTTTTCTTTAGAAAATTAAAACGACACCACATAGTGAATAACAACACCCTTCTCACATCATCCTCATTAATAACGACACATAATCAACACATCATTGTGATAATAATGACACATAATCAACACATCATCATAATAAATAACGACACATAATCATCGCATCACCATAATTAATAGCGACACATAGTCAACACATTAACATAAATAATAACGACTCATAATCAACACATCAGTATAATAAATAACGACACATAATTAACACATCACCATAGTTAATAATGACACATAGTCAATGCATTAACATCATTAATAACGACTCATAATAAAAAAATCATCATATTAAATAATGACACATCATCAACGCATCGTCATAATTAATAAAGACACATAATCAACACATATCATAAAATAGCGACGAAAAAGAAACACATCACGATCAAATGAAGCAAGATACTAATAATTGATCAACCATTTAACTGAATATTAAAGGAAAATACATGACCCCTATCCTCCATGGTTAGGACCTACAAGACACTTAAGAAACACTCAAGTCCAGGATTCATCCGATTGATTTTGACTACTTAAGGTCTCGGGACTAGCAACTGTTATGTGGAACAACAAGGTATATATATCAAATTAATCAATCATAATCAAATTTCTAGACTAGTTCATTAATAATAACTAAACATCATTTCATCATAGTGCAAGGAACAATACATTTTACTTAATCCATCATTTGTCAATAAATAAGTGCAATTGAGTAAGGGAATAAGACCTAAGGGCTTATAAAATCTCTGAAAGCATAAGTAAGATTCTAGTACTAGGTAAATATCTATTTGCGCCCATATTAAGAACCTTTTCTAAGCTAAGTTCATTTATGTCAAGCATCATTTATTAATTACATCGAGCTATTGTAACAAGTACCATCCTTATGTAGCGCAACTAAATATCTTTAAGAATGACTTATCTTAAGTAAGAAGTACAATAAAAATTCATTACCGAATTATATTCATCACAAGGTACCATAAGGAGGTTAACCAAATAAATAATTTGAATAGAAGTCAATATGATTTATATGTGTATCCATTAAGGGAATTAATAATATCAACCTTAATCAAACATATCAATAAAGACTCAAGGCTATCTTATAGTTTCATATCAATGAATTTTGAACACCCAACAATAAATTAAGAAATCAATCAACTTACGATTTTATAGAATGTATTAAGGAAGGTCCAACTTATTAAACCATATAAAATGAATTCAATTCTATCTAAAAATCCAATTTAGAATTAAGGAAAACCAAGGTCTTATTGGAACAAATAAAAAAAATAAAAACAGGGGGTTTTCAATTACTAAACTAAAATTTCAAATTTTGAAAGTAAAGGGAGATCAACTTATTTAGATAAGGCATAAGGGTTCCAATGATACTATACACATTCCTTTTAAAGGTATGGGGAGTCAATCACAATGAAACTATGATAAGAATGCAAGATGCCTTATCGAATCATCATAAAGAGTTATGAGAAATTCATTCCATAAAAATTAATGGCTTGAAGGTAAAGTGGCTTGCGATCTATCCTAGAAATTAAAGAATGTCAACCATCCCTTATTCAACAGTGTGAGTGCCTCATTTCCAAGGGGCGTAAACAATTCCATGAGATTCATGTCATTAATGTACATAAGACAATTTGATTAATGGTAATTGTATTTTCATGAGGGTTCTTAACATAAATGGAACATTAATTATATCGAGTGAAGGCAATATCTACAAACCCGATACACAGGTCGCAGCCACACCAGGCTGGATGTAGGGTTTGAGGTCAGCAGTGGAGGTGACGAGCTCGGATTTGAACTGTGAGGGAACGAATAATGAGAGGTCGCATGACAACCGAAAGTGGGAGGTCACGAGGACAACGAACTGGTGTGATACCAGTGCATTGACACTATGGGAATTGATGATAGTCGTGAATGAATAGTCCCAGCAATGGAACCACTTATTATAGCATGGAGTGGTAAATGAACCATGGATTTTTCATGCTCTACTTTCACAAAAATCCCAATCTAGGGTTGATTCAACATATTTGGAATATTTAAGCAATCAATGCATTTGGAAAATGGACAATGATAAACGCCCCATAATTTCTCCCAGAATTTCATTAAATAAGAAGAACCTCCTATCATTTTTCTCTTAAAACAAGGCTTCAGAACTAGACAGAGTAACGCAACATAATTTATTCTCAAAAAATAGAATTAATTTCAGTGGTTGAAGGTGTTATTCAGTTCTTCAAGAATTTACCAAACCTAAAACTTCTATAACCAAAATTCATTTTGTTATACAACATACGCCATACCATACATCAAACACAATGTAATAAACATAACATAAATCTAGAATTCAAATACAAATTCATTGGCAGCGATCTAGAGTTTTGTTTTCTGTATATACATACTTCGACTAGCAGCATTCTAGTAGAATTCAACGGATTGTAAAATGGATGACAACAAACAAGGAAATTATGTGACAATTATTTCAATTTGGAAAACAACGATGCTAGAATTAACTTTCTATAACACACAACCATCAATGGGATTTACCAATTCGATATCAGAAGTACAAATAGTGATGGAAAATATCTTAAACTAATTAATTACAATTTAATCTTATTACAAATTCAATCACAAACAAGAGTACCGTATCTGAAGGCGACATAGTCAGAGATGATCTTTAGAAAATGGAGTTCCCTTCTTCCTTCTTCTCGCTAATCATTGAGACTTCACCTATACCTCCAAGCCAATGCTAGGGCTACTCTTCTTCCCCCTTAGCCCCCCAAGTCGTAAAGGGGCCACACACACAAAACCAAAAATACTCTAGCTCCAAGATTGCCTCGCAAGGTAGAGCCACCACTCTATCTCAAGATGGGTATCCCAACTCTTACAAGTAAAACCAGTCAAAAATAATTCAACAGCATAACTTTACCAATAACCAGTGTGATCCCTTTCCCATATAGACCATTTTCTTTATAGGAATTTCCTCACTGACACATCCCCACTTGCACAATTAATTTTCTTTTTAATTCAATAAATTAGGATTATTACTCCCTTACACTTTTCACCCTCTCCCCAAGTTGAACAAGTAATTACATATTATATTTTAATTAAAAGTCAATTTCCCTCATCTTTCCTAAATGCGCTCCTTAAATCGCTCCTAGTTGTGTTTTATTCCCGATATTCTCATTTCATGATTGAATTCTTACTAAATATGAGTTAGAGTTAAAATATGATTCTTCTTCTAGTTAGACTAGTGGGAGCTAGACTCTAGATACCATTCTATGCATACACATATTCTCTCATGCTTTATTCCTTTCTTATCTTAAATTCCAAATTGGTATTTTCTTGCACACATGTGTATTATATTAAATATTTATATTGATTTCATTTTTCTTAATTCTTAAATTGATTTACCTCATTCCTTTTTAATTTAGTTTAGCCTCCTTACAAAAAATTAGACTTAGGATTAATTTTTTTGAATAGGCTTAGAATCTTATTTGGATTTATAATTAAAAAATTACTCATTAATTATTCATATCTAACAAGGTCTAAAGATTTTCAAGGTTTACAATTATTCTTTAAAGGTTTTCTAGGCCACCTAGATTCATTGACTCAAGTTTTATTTATGCGACGTTACGTTAAAGACGCACTCTGTGCTCCAAGGGTGCCACTCGCATTTGAGTAGTTTTGGTAGTTTTCCAACCCTTGAAGTCAAAACTCCATTCAGGAAACCTTGTGAGAGACTAATGGATTCTAAGGAACAAGGAATTCTCCTTATTGCACGCCCCTTATACTCTTCATGAGCGACTATCTCATTCTTTCCCCACGACATCGTGGACCTCTCGAACTAGGTAATCATTAACCTACCATTTGAGCCATGACGGGAGTGCTAGTAGGTTGTGACATGGACGCTGCCACAACTCTCCTTCAATATCTGGTTTCTGTGCATGGCCCCTTTACTCCTTATATGAGTTAGATTAGAAAGCATCGTTAGCCTACATCCATTGAAAAACACTGTCACTGATCCATATACATAATCATACTAAATCAATCATCTGACACATATGTTTAAAATGAAATACTCAAACAAAACAAAATCCACTCCCTGACTCAATCTGGAGTCCAAGGAGGTCCATTGATGCCATCAACATCCACAATCTATCAAGTGTCCTACATACTTAGGGAAAAACTCGTCAATAGCATATGTCAATACATATATATCAAATAACAATAAATCACAACCATCAACATCATCATGAAAATCCATAATTGAAAGAAATAACCTTGTACTATAACCGGATCACTTGCACACAAGTGTCCTCAAAGAATAAGTCGATAAGATGTGCTCGCAACAACAAGATCTTACACATAGCAAAAAAAAACATAATGAAAACGCAAGTTGCCAACATAAATGTTTTCTTTGAAGACCCTTACCAAATACACATGAAAAACAAGACAGTTCTTGGTTTGTTAATCTAGTACGATTATAGAGCACTTTGCAATATGAAACTCCTTGAAGGTTGTGATCCATGTGATGATGCATGGGTGGATTTGTAGGATTGGTCCAAGTCCTATCATTACTACATTGTTAGTACAATTAGTTAATATGATAGTGGTAGTATATGTCCCTATCACTAAATCAAAATTCAAAGCTCCAATTGTAAGCCAATGTCCCCATACAATTTTGTCCTTGGATTCAAGGGTAACCTACCTTAGCGTTTGTATTTTGATAACCAACTGATTAAATAAAACCTGGAAAATAATTCGATGGTTTGAATAATATGTTTTGACCAAGGGGTGTTTAAACTACACTTCCTACTTATGTCGATAGATTTAATCCTAAGCCACATATAAATGTAATTTGATACATTATGTGGTAAATAATTCATAGACCTAGTCTCAACCCCTTTTCCAAATGCTAAACAAGTATAAGTAAGAAAATTATTAACAGGTGCTTAGTGGTTGAAGAATTGAGAGGCTAGGAGTTTTTTAAGTGAAATACTTATTAGGAAGATATGTTTTTAGATATATTTGTGAACAAGATCTAATAATGGGAAGTTTATCTTTTTGTAAATCCTTGCTTTACATCTAAGAAAAATCCTTGATGACCATTGGATGAATTTATTTGTAAAGAAAGAAAGGAAACATG
>SNQJ01S0077013.1:47438-57828 GCA_010110895.2 Picea sitchensis | reverse complement strand
AAAAAGTTTTCTTTTTTTGAAATATTTACATTATTATTCATAAGCTATGCTTAAACTAACTTATTTTCATCAACCTAGGGTGCATTTTAATGTGCAAACCCTATTCAATTTTTTTAAATGGATAAATCACATCTAAATTATATTATTTCCTATACATCTAATTAATTAATCTAGCTTAAAAAATTAGATTAATTTATTCCTCTACCTAACTATTTTAGCCAAGATTAGACAGTTTGGCTAAAATTATTCTCTAGCCTAACAACATAAATTTAAAAATGTTTGATCATGATTAGACTGTATGATTCAAACTTATTTTTCTTTTCATGGGGTTTTCTTGTTTTTCTCTTTTTATTATTTTTATTTTATTTTTCTCTTTTATTTTCTTTTATTTTCTTTCATACCCTCTTTTCATTTTCATTATTTTTTATATCTTTTTTATTTTATTTTTCTTTTGGAAATCATTTGTAGAATGTAATATTATTTACAATATAAAATAGCTGAAGGAAGAAATTTCAATCACCATTTGATACTATGAAATATAGGACTCTAATAAGTGCGACATGTGTCACCTCCTGAAGAAGACACATGTCACTCATGGCATCAGCCACATGTCCTCCTCCTAGCACATGAATGCTCAGTCAAAGGATGGTGCAGTACCCGAGACTTAGGAAGTTCAACATTCCATAAGGAAGTATGGTTCAAAGTGAGAGAACCTTCGAACAACGAAGTTACGAAGCAATAAGAGTCATTTATCTGAGGAGTTTTCAGTATCTCCTTTGATCATTGGATCTAGACTATATTTGACACTTCAACGAAGTTCTACTACAAGAGACAAGGAGTTTAGAGCGAGTAAAATCCTCGAATTCCAGACCAACAAATAAATCTGAACTATAGATATAGAGACCCTTCGGGATCTCTCCGAACCGTAAGATCTATCCTGTGGTCAAACTGACGCTGACCAACTACGAGAGCAATGTGGACTTTGCATAGCGAAACTCCCGAATGAAGAATATCTAAAATAATAGGAGTCGTAGATCGAGGGATATACATGGATGGATCTTGACCATTATATCAGAGGAACGTTAGAAGTTGGTGTTAGGGATCGATGTGACATCACCTAGGTTGACATGGACCCATGATTGAGGTGCCATGTGTCACTTAGATACATAATTTTTGCAAACCCCTGGGACCATTAGAGCATGACACATGTCATCCCCTAATGAGGGCACATGTCACTTGATCCAGGTGGATATTGGTGGCCACCCACCTATTCCAACTAGCTCCTTGGGACAATTTTTAGTTCAACACATTCTTCTGTACTTCTTTGTAATTGTGGGTTCTACACTTCCGAGGTTGTCTGAATCCATACAAATATTCTACATGGATACTGGTGTCCTCCCACATAATCTAATTGGATTATTTTGTATTTTTTCAGGTCAACACGTCTTTATGTACTTCTAGGGTCATTTTGGGGCTCTAAATAGTGTTTTTTTTTTGGATCACCATAGTCAAACTGTAAGCATAGTTAGAGTTTGAAAGTGTAATGTGTAGTTCTTGAAAATAACTTTCCAACAGGATATCACATGCCTAAAACGGAGGTTGTATGCAAAATTTAAGACCCCAGGAAGTTGACATACCAACTTACCCATAAGGGCCCACATCACTTTTGGCGTTTCACCTCCTAGGGTTAGATTTTTGGGTGTATAGGGTTTTGGCATTCATGCATAATGTCAAAAAATAATTTGGATCCTCATTGTAATCATTATGCTCAGACGGATGTGCGTAGAAGCCACATCTCTTCTCAGAGATAGCTATCACCATTCAAGCAAGTTGTTTCAGTTCTACAGTTTTACAGTTTCAACCTATTTCATTTATTTAATAGAAGATATTGTTCACTGGATATCTTTGTTGTTCTCCATATCTTTTTGTTTCTTGTATTCAATTTGTTAATTAGTTTGTTCCTCTCCTAAATCCAGATAAGTGGTATCAGAGTAGTCTTCTCTTCATTTATTTTTCTTCATGCATGTCCCCAACAAGATCTGGGTACAAGAAGTTAGGACTCAAACCAATCGAGCCTTTGCAAGATCAATCACGCTGAGCCCGAAAAAATCCCATGGGGGACAAAAATAAATATGATGGAGCATGAGATCCTTTTAAATTTTTTCTCAAGGAATCCCTTGCATGACAAAGGAATGAAATCATGGACATCTTTGCACAAATCCTTCGGCAAATTCCCATGGGAGAAGCATCTTCATCAAGTTCCCATGCAACCCCCTTCAAGGTACAGGCAAATTTTGATATTCCATTATTTGAATGACTGATAGATGCAGATGTTGTAGATAAATGGTTGAATCTACTTGAAGTGTATTTTCAGTCCAAAATTTTTTCGATAGGGAAAATATTACTTTTTCACTCCTCAAGGCCATCCCCATGTTAAGGACTAGTGGGATACTTTATCTGAGCTAAGGGCCATAGAGGAATCTTCAATATTTGTGGTATCCCCTACATGGGATTCCTTCCGGGATTCCATTAAAGAACAATAATACCCTGTTGGAAGCTACGAGGACTAATACTCTAGATGGACCACCCTGCGTCACGAGAGGGACCAGACAATACCATATTTCACCAATATTTTTATACCCTGCGCCCTAAATTAGGTATCAAATACTTTGAGGAACATTTGGTGCTCAAATACCACAATTGTTTGCATAGATACATTCAAACATAAATGGATTTTCTGAACCCCCCATCCGCCGATAAAGGTAGGTAGGTTGGGGGGGGGCACGAAATAAATTTAGAGTCATCGATCGAGAAAAGGATAATGTCGCTGAGGAGGATATGTGAAAAAATTATGCACTACAAGACAAAATTTCTTTTCACTTTGCCAACTTTGGATAAAAACATGCACCATAAAGAAAAAAGTTTTCTTTTTTTGAAATCTTTACATTATTATTCATAAGATATGCTTAAACTAACTTATTTTCATCAACCTAGGGTGCATTTTAATGAGAAAACCCTATTCAATTTTTCTAAAGGGAGAAATCACATCTAACCTATCTTCTATCCTATACATCTAATTAATTAATCCATCTTAAACAATTAGATTAATTTTATCCGTCTACCTGACTATTTTAGCCAAGATTAGACAGTTTGGCTAAAATCATTCTCTAACCTAACAACATAAATTTAAAAATGTTTGATCATGATTAGACTGTATGATTCAAACTTATTTTTCTTTTCATGGGGTTTTCTTGTTTTTCTCTTTTTTATTTTAATTTTATTTTTCTCTTTTCTTTTCTTTTCTTTTCTTTTATACCCTCTTTTAATTTTCATTATATATATATATATATATATCTTTTTATTTTGGAAATCATTTGCAGAATGTAATATTATTTATAATATAAAATCACTAAAGGAAGAAATTTCAATCACCATTTGATACTATGAAATATATGACTCTAACAAGCACGACATGTGTCACCTCCTGATGAGCACACATGTCACTCCTGGAATCAGCCGCATGTCGTCCTCCTAGCACATGAATGTTCAGTCAAAGGATGGTGCAGTACCTGAGACTTCGTAAGTTCAACATTCCAGAAGGAAGTATGGTTCAAGGTGAGAGAACCTTCTAACATTGAAGTTACAAATAAATAGGAGTCGTAGATCTAAGGACCATTCGATATCTCCTCTGACTATTGGATCTAGACTTTGTTCAACACTTCGACAAAGTTCTACTATGGGAGACAATGAGTATGGAGCGATTAAACTCCCCGAATGACGGAGCAATGAATAAACGTGAACCGTAGATATAGAGACCCTTCGGGATCTCTCTGGACCGTCAGATCTAGCCTGTGGTCAGCCCGACCTTGGAAAACTCTGGGAGCAACGAGAAATTTGCATAGTGAAACTCCTTAATGATGAATCTCTAAAATAACGAGAGTCATAGATTGAGGGATCTACGTGGATGGATCTTGACCGTTATATCGGAGGAACGTTAGAAGGTGGTGTTAGGGATTAACATGATATCACCCAGGGTGACGTGGACCTATAATTGAGGTGCCATGTGTCACTTAGATACATATGTTTTGCAAACCCCTGGGCCCATTAGAACATGACATATGTCACCCCCTAATGAGGGCACATGTCACCTGATCCAGGTGGATATTGGTGGACACCCACCTATTCCAACTGGCTCCTTGGGATAATTTCCAGTTCAACACATTCTTCTATACTTCTTTGTAATTGTGGGTTCTACACTTACGGGGTTGTCTGAATCCCTACACATCTTCTAAGTGGATACCGGTGTCCTCCCACTTAATCCAATTGGATTATTTATATGTTTTCATGTCAACACGTCTTTTTGTACTTCCAGGGCCATTTTGGGGCCCTAAACAATGTTTTTTTGGCTCACCGTAGTTCTTGAAAGGACCTTTCCAATGGGATATCAAACGCCTAAAATGGAGGTCTTATGAAAAATTTACGACCCCAGGAAGTTGAGGTACCAACTTACCCATAAGGACCCACATAAATTTTGTCATTTCACCTCCTAGGATTAGGTTTTTGGATGTCTAGAGTTTTGGTATTCATGCATAATGTTAAAACATCCTTTGGAGCCTCATTGTAATCATTCTTCTTAGACAGATGCTCGTAGAAACAACATCTCTTCTCAGAGATAACTACCACCATTCGAGCAAGTTGTTTCAATTCTGTCATTTTACAGTTTCAACCTATTTCATTTATTTAATAGAAGATATTTTTCATTGGATATTTGTGTTGTTCTCCATATCTCTATGTTTCTTGTATTCAGTTTGTTAATTAGTTTGTTTCGTTCCTAAATCTAGATAAGTGGTATCAGATTAGTCTTCTCTTCATTTATTTTTCTTCATGCATGTCCCTGATAAGATCTGGGTACAAGAAGTTGGGAATCAAACCAATTGAGCCTTTGCAAGATTGGTTGCGTCGAGCCCAACAACAACTCGTGGGGGACGAAAATAAAGATTATGGAGTAGGATATCCTTTTACAATGTTTCTCAAGGAAGCCCTTGCATGGAAAAGGAATGAAATGATGCACAAGGTTTCACAGATCCTTCAACGACTACCCATAGGAGAAGCATCTTCATCAAGTGCCCATGCAATCCTCTTCAAGGTACAGGTAAATTTTGATATTCCATTATTTGAAGGACTGATAGATGTGGATGTTGTTGATAAATGGTTGAATTTGCTCGAAGGTTATTTTTCATTCCACAATTTTTTCGATAGGGAAAATATTACTTTTGCACTCCTCAAGGCCACCCCCCATGTTAAGGACTAGTGGGATACTTACTCTGAGCAAAGGGCCATAGAGGAATCTGCAATATTTGTGGTATCCCCTACATGGGATTCCTTTCGGGATGCCATTAAAGAACAATAATACCTTGTTGGAATCTAGGAGGACCAGTACACCAAGTGGACCACCCTACATCAGGAAAGGGACTAGACAGTACCATATTTCACCAATATTTTCCATACCCTGTGCATTAAATTGGGTATCAAATACTCTGAGCAACATTTGGTGCTCAAATACCAAAGTTGTTTGCATAGATATATTCAAATAGAAATGGAGTTTCTAGACATCGCCTCATTGGGTACGGATTATAGATATGTTGTCAAGATTGAGTAGAAATTTAAGAATAAGAGGTGAGAGTTTGTATCTACAAACTCCTCACAGCCAAATCAGGGTAAAGGCGGCCCCAACCCACAAATAAAGGGATAGAGAAAAGATGGCCACTCTTAGGACAACTAGTCCAAGCCACAAAACAAGAAGGGTAATGAGAAGACAAAGAAGGACACGAGAAAATGGTGTGAATACCATAAAATCCCTTGACACAACACCAAAAATGTCTCTCCAAGAAGTCACTCGTGGCCGAGTTGAAGGATTCTGAGTCATAGGTTGATTCTGAATCTGAATCAAATCCAGAATGAGGGAAGCAAATCATCAATGTTGAACCCAGTGCCATGGTCGCTACCACCAAAGTCCAGCCAAGTGAACCAGAAGAACTAGAGGAAGGGGAACACCTCTCTCACTCATATATGTGGGTAAAGGGGGCTCTGCTTCATTTCATTGTTGATAGTGATAGTAATAATAACCTAATCTCAGTAGAGGTCATCAAGCGGTTGGACTCGCCAATGCAATTGCACGTACAACCCTACACCATCGGCTGACTTTTCCAAGGAAGAGGTCTCTGTGTCAGATAACATTGTCGTCTACCCTACAATGTCAAGCCTTTCAAAGATGAGGTATTGTGTTATATTTCTCCCATTGAAGTTTGTGATGTTTTTTTAAGACAACCATATTTATGGAAGCATCATGTTGTGTGTGATTCTAGACCCCACAATGTTTTTATTACTTTGGGTAGAAAATTGTACAGGACACCAAACGTAGCACCTCCTATCGCTATTTCTTTAGTCTATGCTAAGAAATGCAATAAGGTCATTTCACATACCGAGAAATTCATCTTCTTTGTGATCCATTCTCACAGTAATCAGAAGGTTGTTAGAAAAACAAGATCACAGAGCAATAAAATAAAACAAATGTGGAAATAAAATAAAAAATATACATAATACAATAGAGACACATATATATGTGGTTCACCCAGTGTGGGCTACATCCACCAGATTTGCAAGATTTTGACTAGCGTGTATCTTTTCCAACTTCAGATGTTCATCTTCCAAGACAGATCGCATGAAATGGTACCTAAGATGTATATCCTTAGTCTTCGAATGGAAGGCTGAGTTCTTTGCAAGATGAATGGCACTCTCACTGTCACAATAGAATGTGTTATTCTCCTACTTATTTCCTAATTCCTCCATAAACCTTTTTAACCAAATCATATTTTTACTAGCCTCTATAGCAGCAACATAATCTTCCTCTATTGTTGAAAGTGCAACAAACTTTTTCAATTTCAAACTCCAACTTACTGTTGTTCTACCTATAGTAAAAACATACCCTGTGGTGCTCCTCCTTCTATCTTTATCACTTGCCATATTTGAATCAACATATCCCTATAGAACAGTTTCTAAACCTCCAAAACATAATTCATGAGTATAAGTACCTCTAAAATACCTGAGAATCCACTTTACTACCTCCCAATTTTCTTTACTTGGATTGTTCATATACCTTCTCACAACTCCCATTGCATGTGCAATATCTAGTCTTGTGCAAACCATCACATACATCAAGCTTCCAACTACTGATGAATAAGGGACCCTGGACATGTATTATATCTCCTCCTGTGTCTTGGGACACATTTCCTTTGTTAATTTGAAATGTCTGGCCAAAGGTGTACCAACCAGTTTTGCATTTTTCATTCTAAACCTCTCCAACAACTTGTGTATGTACTCACCCTGAGACAATGTCATTTTGCGATTTTTCCTATCTCTTGTTATTCTCATACCAAGTATTTTCTTTGCAGCACCCAAATCCTTCATCGCAAATGAATTATCTCATTTCTTCTTGAGCACATTTATATCCTACATATTAGAACCTGCAACAAGCATGTCATCTACATACAATAACAATATAATATAACTTCCATTTTCTAGCCTTTTAAAATGAACACAGTGATCATAATGACCTCTACTATAACCTTGTTCTGTCATAAACCTATCAAACTTAAAATACCACTACCTTGGAGCTTGCTTTAGGCCATACAAGATCTTCTTTAACCTGCATACAAAATTCTCCTTCCCTTTGACCTTATACCCCTGTGGTTGTTGCATATAAATCTCTTCCTCCAAATCCCCATGGAGAATTATTTTTTTTACATCTAACTGTTCAATATGAAAATCTTCTATTGCCACAAGACTTAAACTAGTCCTAATTGAAGTCATTTTAACAACATGAGAAACTATTTCATCAAAATCTATACCTTTCTTTTGTGCAAACCACTTTAAAACAAGTCTAGCATTGTACTTCTTTTTGCCTCCATCTTCTTCCTTCAACTTGTAAACCCATTTATTCTGTAATTCTCTTTTTCCTACAAGAAACTGAACCAAATCCTAAGTCTGGTTATTTATAAGGGAATCCATTTCCTCTTTCATTCCTTGCTCCCACTTCTTTTTGGTGTCTACCTGCATTACCTCTTCATAACATCCTGGTTCACCAGAATCAATCAACAATAAATAATACAATGAAGGAGAGTCCCGTTCAGGGGGTCTACTTAACCTGGTAGATATTCTAACAAGACTTGCAGGAGTTTGAGGTACCTGCTGCTCCTGTTTTTGTATATTTTTATTTTCTGGTTCCTTTGGAATTTCCTTTTCAGTGATGTCATCAAGCACTGTGTATTCTGGTTTTTCTTTTTCTTGTATCTTTCCATGCAACTGATCTTTTTACATGACCTTCTCATTTAATATGACATCTCTACTCCTAATTATTTTATGATTTTCATAATCCCATAAGTGATAACCAAAATCATTAACACCGTATCCAATAAAGGTACACTTCTTGGATTTTTCCTGAATCTTTGTTCTATTTTCTTTATCAATATGGACAAATGCTTCACAACCAAAAGTCTTCAAAAAATAATAGTTTACCTTTTTACCTATCCATGCTTCCTCTAGAATTCCACCATCCAAAGAACTTGAAGGTCCTCTGTTTAATAAGTAAACAACAGTATCTACAACATCTACCTACAACCATAAAGGAAAACCAACATGCAATCTCATACTACTTGCATGCTCCATGATTGTCCCATTCATCCTTTCTAACACACCACTTTCTTGTAGTGTTCCTGGAACTGTCGTATCTCTATGAATCCCATGGTATGAACAGTAATCATCAAACTCCTTGCTTCAATATTCACCTCCATTGTCTGATCTGAGACATTTCAACCTTTTTCTCGTCTCATTCTCAACCAAAGCTTTCCATTTCATAAAAGTAACAAAAACATCAGATTTTTGTCGAATGCAATAAACCTTAGTTTTTCTAGTTGCATCATCAATAAAATTAACATAATAATGAAATCCACCAAGAGATGATACCTGAGCTAGTCCCCATACATCTGTATGTAGAAGCTCTAACCTTTCTCACTTCTTTTCCGACTCTAAGAACTCTAACTCTCTTATGTTTTCCATAAACACAATGCTCACAGAAATCCAAATCATTTTGTTTAAGATTTGGAAACAAATTTCTTTTGTGAATTATCAACATTCCTTTCTCACTCATGTTTCCAATCCTATGATTCCATGGTGTTGTATCCACTCCTGTAGAATCTAAAGAGATAGAAGAGTCAATTTTACCTGTACATAAATAAAATGTACCTACATTCTCTACTTTTTCTATCACCAGTGATCCTTTGGTGATATTCCACACCTTATATGTAAATATGGATATACATCCTTCACTTGCCAATTTCCCTATTGAAATTATATTTTTCCTTAGATATGGAGCATGTATTACCTCTTTCAACAACCATTGGTTTCCATTTCTTTTCTTTATTTTTACCTTGCCCATTCCAACAATTTTGCATGGTGCATCATTACCCAAATGAACCTGTCCAAAATCACCTTGAACATAATCTAGAAAATGTTTCCTATGGGGTGTGGCATGACATGAAGCCCCTAAATCTACTACCCAAGACTCAGAAATATTATCTACAGCAAGAATCAAATCATCTTGTAACACATCACCTGTTACATTTGCGTCTTGATTTTTCTCCTACTGTCCTTCTCTTTGTTTCTTTGGATATCTGTAGTCTTTCTTCAAATGTCATTTCTTCCCACAATTCCAACACTCTATCTTTCCAAATATGGATTTGGATCCACCCTTACTATAATTCTCATGGTTCCCTGGTCCCTTTCCTCTATCCTTTTGTCTTCCCCTGTTCTCCATGTTTAAATCATTACCTGATGTCTCACCTATGCTTTTTCATTGCATTTCCTCACTAAGGATAACACCAACAACATCATCAAATTTTAAAGTATTTGAACCAGAGGCAGAGTTACTTATAGCCATGACCAATCCATTCTAGCTTTCTGGCAATGGGCACAAGATTAGAAGAACCCTGACCTGATCATCAAAGTCCACTTGTACAAAACTTAGTTGATTAGTAACCGTATTAAATTCATTTAATTGATCTGCAACAGACCCACCTTTTGACATCTTCATATTAAATAATCTCTTCATTAGAAATACCTTATTGGGCGCTGAAGGTTTTTCATATAGTTTAGCCAATGCGTCCATCATCTCCTTCATTGTCTTTTCTTTCGAAATATTGAAAGACACTGATGCTGCCAGGCTCATCCTTATTGTTCCTAAAGCCTTTCTATCAAAAATATTCCATTCTTCATCCTTCATGGTTGTCGACTTATTTTATTTTCCACCCAATGGTAGGAATAGGTCATTCTGATA
>SNQJ01S0077013.1:36595-47388 GCA_010110895.2 Picea sitchensis | reverse complement strand
ATTCGATATCTCCTCTGACTATTGGATATAGACTTTGTTAAACACTTCGACAAATTTATATTATGGGAGACAATGAGTATGGAGTGATTAAACTCCCCGAATGACGGAGCGGTGAATAAACGTGAACCGTAGATATAGAGACCCTTTGGGATCTCTCTGGACCGTCAGATCTAGCCTGTGGTCAGCCCGACCTTGGAAAACTCTGGGAGCAACGGGAAATTTGCATAGTGAAACTCCTTAATGATGAATCTCTAAAATAACGGGAGTCGTAGATTGAGGGATCTACGTGGATGGATCTTGACCATTAGATCGGAGGAACGTTAGAAGGTGGTGTTAGGGATTGACATGATATCACCCAGGGTGACGTGGACCCATAATTGAGGTGCCATGTGTCACTTAGATACATATGTTTTGCAAAACCCTGGGCCCATTAGAACATGACATATGCCACCCCCTAATGAGGGCACATGTCACCTGATCCAGGTGGATATTGGTGGACACCCACCTATTCCAACTGGCTCCTTGGGATAATTTCCAGTTCAACACATTCTTCTATACTTCTTTGTAATTGTGGGTTCTACACTTACGGGGTTGTCTGAAGCCCTACACATCTTCTAAGTGGATACCGGTGTCCTCCCACTTAATCCAATTGGATTATTTATATGTTTTCATGTCAACACGTCTTTTTGTACTTCCAGGGCCATTTTGGGGCCCTAAACAGTGTTTTTTTGGCTCACCGTAGTTCTTGAAAGGACCTTTCCAATGGGATATCACACGCCTAAAATGGAGGTCTTATGCAAAATTTACGACCCCAGGAAGTTGAGGTACCAACTTACCCATAAGGACCCACATAAATTTTGTCATTTCACCTCCTAGGATTAGGTTTTTGGATGTCTAGAGTTTTGGTATTCATGCATAATGTTAAAACATCCTTTGGAGCCTCATTGTAATCATTCTTCTTAGATGGATGCTCGTAGAAACAACATCTCTTCTTAGAGATAACTACCACCATTCGAGCAAGTTGTTTCAATTCTGTCGTTTTACAGTTTCAACCTATATCATTTATTTAATAAAAGATATTTTTCATTGGATATCTGTGTTGTTCTCCATATCTCTATGTTTCTTGTATTCAGTTTGTTAATTAGTTTTTTTCGTTCCTAAATCTAGATAAGTGGTATCAAATTAGTCTTCTCTTCATTTATTTTTCTTCATGCATGTCCCTGATAAGATCTGGGTACAAGAAGTTGGGAATCAAACCAATTGAGCCTTTGCAAGATTGGTTGCGTCGAGCCCAACAACAACTCGTGGGGGACGAAAATAAAGATTATGGAGTAGGATATCCTTTTACAATGTTGCTCAAGGAAGCCCTTGCACGGAAAAGGAATGAAATGATGCACAATGTTTCACAGATCCTTCGATGAATACCCATAGGAGAAGCATCTTCATCAAGTTCCCATGCAATCCCCTTCAAGGTACAGGTAAATTTTGATATTCCATTATTTGAAGGACTGATAGATGTGGATGTTGTAGATAAATGGTTGAATTTTCTCGAAGGTTATTTTTCATTCCACAATTTTTTCGATAGGTAAAATATTACTTTTGCACTCCTCAAGGCCACCCCCCATGTTAAGGACTAGTGGGATACTTACTCTGAGCAAAGGGCCATAGATGAATCTACAATATTTGTGGTATCCCCTACATGGGATTCCTTTCGGGATGCCATTAAAGAACAATAATACCTTGTTGGAATCTAGGAGGACCAATACACCTGATGGACCACCCTACATCAGGAAAGGGACTAGACAGTACCATATTTCACCAATATTTTCCATACCCTGTGCATTAAATTGGGTATCAAATACTCTGAGAAACATTTGGTGCTCAAATACCAAAGTTGTTTGCATAGATATATTCAAATAGAAATGGAGTTTCTAGACATCGCCTCATTGGGTACGGATTATAGATATGTTGTCAAGATTGAGTAGAAATTTAAGAATAAGAGGTGAGAGTTTGTATCTACAAACTCCTCACAGCCAAATCAGGGTAAAGGCGACCCCAACCCACAAATAAAGGGATAGAGAAAAGATGGCCACTCTTAGGACAACTAGTCCAAGCCACAACACAAGAAGGGTAATGAGAAGACAAAGAAGGACACGAGAAAATGGTGTGAATACCATAAAATCTCTTGACACAACACCAAAAATGTCTCTCCAATAAGTCACTCGTGGCCGAGTTGAAGGATTCTGAGTCATAGGTTGATTCTAAATCTGAATCAAATCCAGAATGAGGGAAGCAAATCATCAATGTTGAACCCAGTGCCATGGTCGCTACCACCAAAGTCCAGCCAAGCGAACCAGAAGAACTAGAGGAAGGGGAACACCTCTCTCACTCATAGATGTGGGTAAAGGGGGATCTTCTTCATTTAATTGTTGATAGTGATAGTAATAACCACCTAATCTCAGTAGAAGTCATCAAGCGACTGGACTCGCCAATGCAATTACACATACAACCCTACACCATCGGCTGACTTTGCCAAGGAAGAGGTCTCTGTGTCAGACAACATTGTCATCTACCCTACAATGTCAAGCCTTTCAAAGATGAGGTATTGTGTTATATTTCTCCCATTGAAGTTTGTGATGTGTTTTTAAGACAACCATATTTATGGAAGCATCATGTTGTGTGTGATTCTAGACCCCACAATGTTTTTATTACTTTGGGTAGAAAATTGTACAGGACACCAAAAGTAGCACCTCCTATTGCTATTTCTTTAGTCTATGCTAAGAAATGCAATAAGGTCATTTCACATACCGAGAAATTCATCTTCTTTGTGATCCATGCTCACAGTAATCAGAAGGTTATTAGAAAAACAAGATCACAGAGCAATAAAATAAAACAAATGTGGAAATAAAATAAAAAATATACATAATACAATAGAGACACATATATATGTGGTTCACCCAGTGTGGGCTACATCCACCAGATAAATTGTCAGGTCCTTCCTTTATTATTATCCAACAAATGAAGGGATACAACCTGCAACATAGCCGCTGTAACTTCCTCTTATTTCTCTCACAATATCCTCACTCAGAATACAATATTCACAATGATACATAGCCACAATACATTTCCCTCATAAAAGAGGGTTTCCTTCTAGGGAAAAAAACCCTAACATAACTTCTACCGTCAGATCTATGACCTTATAATGAACGATCTAGATTTACTATGAAATTACAATATACATTTACAAGGAAATTTTTTCCTTTGGGGGATTTCCCGCCGAACCCCCATCGAGGAACACTGTCCACTGAACCCCCATCGAGGGCTTGCTTGCCCCTGTAGGGGGGGTAACCCCCCCTGCACTCCCCCTCGTGGAGGAGTGTACATTCTTATGGGGTGTAAAGTCTTCATGGAGTATAAAAATGGTTGAAAACAAAGACCTCTGAATCAAGAAGACAATCAATCTCCACAACCAACAATATTCTACTTGGTGACTGATCTCAATAACTCCATCACTGTTGTATATGCTGGAATATGATCCTTCTTGGACCTTGAAATTTTCTCAGCTTCATCTTCATGCTTGGATACAAACTGAAACTGAGTAGGAACTCAATTTCTCCTTGGTTACTCCCTTAGTTAACATGTTTGCAAGATTTTGACTAGCGTGTATCTTTTCCAACTTCAAATGTTCATCTTCCAAGACAGATCGCATCAAATGGTACCTAAGATGTATATCCTTAGTCTTCGAATGGAAGGCTGAGTTCTTTGCAAGATGAATGGCACTCTCACTGTCACAATAGAACGTGTTATTCTCCTGCTTATTTCCTAATTCCTCCATAAACCTTTGTAACCAAATCATCTTTTTACTAGCCTCTATAGAAGAAACATAATCTTCCTCTATTGTTGAAAGTGCAACAAACTTTTGCAATTTCAAACTCCAACTTACTGTTGTTCTACCTATAGTAAATACATACCCTGTGGTGCTCCTCCTGCTATCTTTATCACTTGCCATATTTGAATCAACATATCCCTATAGAACAGTTTCTAAACCTCCAAAACATAATGCATGAGTATAAGTACCTCTAAAATACCTGAGAATCCACTTTACTACCTCCCAATTTTCTTTACTTGGATTGTTCATATACCTGCTCACAACTCCCACTGCATGTGCAATATCTAGTCTTGTGCAAACCATCACATACATCAAGCTTCCAACTACTGATGAATAAGGGACCCTGGACATGTATTATATCTCCTCCTGTGTCTTGGGACACATTTCCTTTGTTAATTTGAAATGTCTGGCCAAAGGTGTACCAACCGGTTTTTCATTTTTCATTCTAAACCTCTCCAACAACTTGTGTATGTACTCACCCTGAGACAATGTCATTTTGCGATTTTTCCTGTCTCTTGTTATTCTCATACCAAGTATTTTCTTTGCAGCACCCAAATCCTTCATCGCAAATGAATTATCTCATTTCTTCTTGAGCGCATTTATATCCTACATATTAGACCCTGCAACAAGCATGTCATCTACATACAATAACAATAAAATATAACTTCCATTTTCTAGCCTTTTAAAATGAACACAGTGATCATAATGACCTCTACTATAACCTTGTTCTGTCATAAACCTATCAAACTTAAAATACCACTGCCTTGGAGCTTTCTTTAGGCCATACAAGATCTTCTTTAACCTGCATACGAAATTCTCCTTCCCTTTGACCTTATACCCCTGTGGTTGTTGCATATAAATCTCTTCCTCCAAATCCCCATGGAGAATTATTTTTTTTACATCTAACTGTTCAATATGCAAATATTCTATTGCCACAAGACTTAAACTAGTCCTAATTGAAGTCATTTTAACAACATGAGAAACTATTTCATCAAAATCTATACCTTTCTTTTGTGCAAACCACTTTAAAACAAGTCTAGCATTGTACTTCTTTTTGCCTCCATCTTCTTCCTTCAACTTGTAAACCCATTTATTCTGTAATGCTCTTTTTCCTACAAGAAACTGAACCAAATCCTAAGTCTGGTTATTTATAAGGGAATCCATTTCCTCTTTCATTCCTTGCTCCCACTTCTTTTTGGTGTCTACCTGCATTACCTCTTCATAACATCCTAGCTCACCAGAATCAATCAACAATAAATAATACAATGAAGGAGAGTCTCGTTCAGGGGGTCTACTTAACCTGGTAGATATTCTAACAAGACTTGCAGGAGTTTGAGGTACCTGCTGCTCCTGTTTTTGTATATTTATATTTTCTGGTTCCTTTGGAATTTCCTTTTCAGTGATGTCATCAAGCACTGTGTATTCTGGTTTTTCTTTTTCTTGTATCTTTCCATGCAACTGATCTTTTTACATGACCTTCTCATTTAATATGACATCTCTACTCCTAATTATTTTGTGATTTTCATAATCCCATAAGTGATAACCAAAATCATTAACACTGTATCCAATAAAGGTACCCTTCTTGGATTTTTCCTCAATCTTTGTTCTATTTTCTTTATCAATATGGACAAATGCTTCACAACCAAAAGTCTTCAAAAAATAATAGTTTACCTTTTTACCTATCCATGCTTCCTCTAGAATTACACCATCCAAAGAACTTGAAGGTCCTCTGTTTAATAAGTAAACAACAGTATCTACAACATCTACCTAGAACCATAAAGGAAAACCAACATGCAATCTCATACTACTTGCATGCTCCATGATTGTCCCATTCATCCTTTCTAACACACCACTTTCTTGTAGTGTTCCTGGAACTGTCGTATCTCTATGAATCCCATGGTATGAACAGTAATCATCAAAATCCTTTCTTCAATATTCACCTCCATTGTCTGATCTGAGACACTTCAACCTTTTTCTCGTCTCATTCTCAAACAAAGCTTTCCATTTCATAAAAGTAACAAAAACATCAGATTTTTGTCGAATGCAATAAACCTTAGTTTTTCTAGTTGCATCATCAATAAAATTAACATAATAATGAAAGCCACCAAGAGATGATACCTGAGCTAGTCCCCATACATCTGTATGCAGAAGCTCTAACCTTTCTCACTTCTTTTCTGACTCTAAGAACTCTAACTCTCTTATGTTTTCCATAAACACAATGCTCACAGAAATCCAAATCATTTTGTTTAAGATTTGGAAACAAATTTCTTTTGTGAAGTATCAACATTCCTTTCTCACTCATGTTTCCAATCCTATGATTCCATGGTGTTGTATCCACTCCTGTAGAATCTAAAGAGATAGAAGAGTCAGTTTTACCAGTACATAAATAAAATGTACCTACATTCTCTACTTTTTCTATCACCAGTGATCCTTTGGTGATATTCCACACCTTATATGTAAATATGGATATACATCCTTCACTTGCCAATTTCCCTATTGAAATTATATTTTCCCTTAGATATGGAGCATGTATTACCTCTTTCAACAACCATTGGTTTCCATTGCTTTTCTTTATTTTTACCTTGCCCATTCCAACAATTTTGCATGGTGCATCATTACCCAAATGAACCTGTCCAAAATCACCTTGAACATAATCTAGAAAATGTTTCCTATGGGGTGTGGCATGACATGAAGCCCCTAAATCTACTACCCAAGACTCAGAAATATTATCTACAGCAAAAATCAAATCATCTTGTAACACATCACCTGTTACATTTGCGTCTTGATTTTTCTCCTGCTGTCCTTCTCTTTGTTTCTTTGGATATCTGTAGTCTTTCTTCAAATGTCCTTTCTTCCCACAATTCCAACACTCTATCTTTCCAAATATGGATTTGGATCCACCCTTACTATAATTCTCATGGTTCCCTGAGCCCTTTCCTCTATCCTTTTGTCTTCCCCTGCTCTCCATGTTTAAATCATTACCTGATGTCTCACCTATGCGTTTTCGTTGCATTTCATCACTAAGGATAACACCAACAACATCATCAAATTTTAAAGTATTTGAACCAGAGGCAGAGTTACTTATAGCCATGAACAATCCATTCTTGCTTTCTGGCAATGGGCACAATATTAGAAGAACCCTGACCTCATCATCAAAGTCCACTTGTACAAAACTTAGTTGATTAGTAACCGTATTAAATTCATTTAATTGATCTGCAACAGACCCACCTTTTGACATCTTCATATTAAATAATCTCTTCGTTAGAAATACCTTATTGGGCGCTGAAGGTTTTTCATACAGTTTAGCCAATGCGTCCATCATCTCCTTCATTGTCTTTTCTTTCGAAATATTGAAAGACACCTATGCTGCCAGGCTCAACCTTATTGTTCCTAGAGCCTTTCTATCAAAAATATTCCATTCTTCATCCTTCATGGTTGTCGACTTATTTTATTTTCCACCCAATGGTAGGAATAGATCATTCTGATATAAATAATCTTCCATTTTCATCTTTCATAACTGGTAGTTTTGGCCGTTAAATTTCTCGACTCCAAACTTTCCATCTTCCGTCATTGTTCCCACTCGAACGAGGAACCCTATTTTCCTGCAAGTTACCTTTCACTCTGATACCAGTTGTTATAAAAACACGATTGTAGAGCAATAAAATAAAACAAATGTGAAAATAAAAAACAAAAGATACATAATACAATAGAGACACAGATATATGTGGTTCACCCAGTGTGGGTTATGTCCACTAGAGAAATTTCCATGTTCTTCCTTTATTATTATCCAACAAATGAAGGGATACAACCTACATCACACCTACTATAACTTCTTCTTATTTCTCTCACAGTCTCCTCACTCAGAATACAATATTCGCAATGATACATAGCCACAATAAATTTCCCTCATAAAAGAGGGTTTCGTTCTAGGGAAAAAAACCCTAACATAACTTCTATTGTCATATCTGTGACCTTATAATGAATGATCCAGATTTACTATGAAATTAAAATATACATTTACAAGGAAAATTTTCCCCTCGGGGGATTTTCCCCTAAACCCCCATCAGGGAACACTATCCCCCGAACCCCCGATGGGGGCTCACTTCCCCCAGACCCCCCAATCAGAGGGATGGACCCCCTGGACCCCGTAGGGGGGGTAACCTCCTTGTAATCCCCCATGTGGAGGAGTGTACATTCTTCTGGGGTGTAAAGTCTTCATGGGTTATAAACACAACTGAAAACAAATACATGTGAATCAAGAAGATAATCAGGCTCCACAACCAACAAAGGTCACCTCCACATCCATGGCCTCTACACATAGATTTTGTTTGCAGAAAAAAAAGTGGATGGGATCA
Source organism: Picea sitchensis (assembly GCA_010110895.2). NCBI lineage: Eukaryota > Viridiplantae > Streptophyta > Pinopsida > Pinales > Pinaceae > Picea > Picea sitchensis. Next base: position 39,144 of record SNQJ01S0077013.1, on the reverse strand, counting down.
TGGAAGAATACAAAGAAATATTATGCTCATCCACCGGGGTACCGACGGACTGCCAAGTCAAGCATCCAATTGATCTAACCCTCAGTACACCTTTGCCTAATGGACCAGTATATCATCGCTCGCTGATGGAAAATGATGAAATCAAGCATTAGATCTAAGAGATTCTTCAAAAGGGGCACAACATACCCATCTACTCCCCTTGTAGAAGACCAATTGTACTGGTGCAGAAGAAGGACGGGACTTGGAGACTCTACATTGATTACAGAGCATTAAACACAATTACAGTCAGGAACCAATACCCAATTCGCAGAATTGATGACCTTATTAACCAACTCAAGTGGGAAAATTTCTTAAACAATACTGACATAAATTCTAGCTACCACTAGGTTCCCATCGAACCAACTGATGTATGGAAGACAACTTTCAAATCTAAATAAGGTCTCTTCAAATGGCTGGTCATGTCATTTGGCTTAACAAACGCACCAACCTCTTTCATGAGGTCAATGGATGATGTATTGAAACCCTTCACCAACTCTTTTGTGGTGGTATATTTTGATGACATCCTCATCTTCAACAGAACTTAGGAGGATCACATGCAACACTCTCAGATATTGTCCGAAAATACCCCACCTATGAAAAGGAAATGTATTCCATTGTACAAGACTATTGTCAATGGAAAAATTATATTCTGGGAAATGAGACAATCATCCACAGTAATCAAAAGCCTCTACATTTCATACAGACACAGGGGAAGCTGCAAAATGACTGCCATCAGAAATGGTCTACCTACCTACAGTAGTTCCATGTCAACATCAAGTATAAGACAGGGAGAAAAAATCATGCCGTCGACTACCTCAATTGACCTCCCATGTATGCAGTCACCATTGTGCTCCATTCCTATGGACATCAGGCATATGAGTGGCCCCAACTTTATCAACAAGATCCGTACTTCGCCACCACCTATCAGCTCTTGTGTACAGGTGAAAATGTCACCGATTTTCACATTTAGGATGGACTGTTATGCCATCTGGTCCATCTATGTGTTCTTGTAGGTGAGCATGCAAAGATGATTTGGGAATCCCACTATATTCGGATGGTAGGACACTTTGGCGTGGAGAAAAATGTGTTCGTTTTACATAAACATTTTTATTGGCCAAAACTTTGATAGGATGTCAACAAGTATATCATATCTTGCACTACATGTTCCATTGCCAAGACAACAATCAAGAAGCAAGGCTTATACACCCCTCTTCCTACTCTGAAGAATCCTTGGGAATCCATCTCAATGGATTACATGTCTAGCCTTCCATCCACCAAGCGAGGCCATGCTTGTGTATTTGTGGTAGTTGATTAGTTTTTGAATATGGCCATCCTCATAGCCTATAAGAAGAACATCACAACGATAGATACTGACAAGATCTTCTTCGAACGAGCATGGGTCCACTTTGGGATACCACTTACCATCATCTCCGACCGGGACAACAGGTTCCTCAACACATTTTGGTCGAGTCTCTGGTCACTATTGGACACCAATCTCACTAAATCCACTTCTTTGCACCCCCAGACTGACATCCAAACATATGTCGTCAATCATATGTTTGTGCAAGTCTTGCACATGTACAACTCTAAGAATCCACGTACCTAGGATGAGAGTCTCCCTATGTTCAACACAGTTATAATAAGGCTCTCCATAGCTCCACTGGCCATAGCCCATTTTAGGTGGGGATGGGATTCCAACCCTTGGGTCCCATTGATGTTGCACTACATCTTGCAACCACACAAATAGATTCTTCCCATGTTTAGTCTGAGACCGAAAAATCCACCAGATTTATTGAGCGGATTCAACACATTCACCAATAGGTCCATGATATTTTGAAGAAATCCAATGCTAAGTAAAAGCAGTTCCATGATCAACACAGGGTATCACATCAGTTTCAGGTGGGAGACAAGGTCTGGTTACATTTGTAGAAATTACGTCTTACAGATCCCCATCAAAAGCTCCTCCCACTTCACTATGGGCCTTACACTATCACCAAGGCTATGGGTAGAAATGATTTTGAGCTCAACACTCCACCCTTTCTTGTCTTTCACCTCGTCTTCAATGTGGACCTCCTTCGACCATATTTTCCACCATTATTGGACACCTCTGAGATCTCAGAACAACTAACACTCACATAGCTCAAACCTGACTGCATGGAACAACCATCCACTAATCAGATAGTTGACACGCATGCGACCCACCTATTCCAACTGGCTCCTCGAGATAGTTTTTAGTTCATAACGTTCCTCTGTACTTCTTTGTAATTGTGGGTTCTTCACTTCTAGGGTTGTCTGAAGCCCTACACATCTTCCAGGTGGATACTGGTGGCCTTCCACCTAATCCAATTGGATTATTTTGTATGTTTTGATGTCAACACATCTTTATGTACTTCTAGGGATATTTTAGGGCCTTGTTATCCCCGATATCTAGGGATAACTAGGAGATCATGTCTCGAGGCCCACATGGTCCTAGACATGGAGTACCGAGAGAAGGAGTGACTTGAGCATGG
>SNQJ01S0077013.1:0-20707 GCA_010110895.2 Picea sitchensis | reverse complement strand
ATGTCTTAAGTTTGTCTCAAAGCAAGCCAAGGAATGGAACTATTTGAAAAGGTTGATTCTGTAGCTCATTATAATTATCAAGATTTTAATAGGGGCCCTTTAAATTTTGTAAAAATATAAGGGGAGTTGTTGGGGCCCAACATATAGTTCCCTTGTAGGTCTTGGTGGTACTGGAGGACAAGCCTTAGTGTTATGGATTGACAAGAGTTACCCCAATTCCACATTAGGGAAGGTTTGTCAAAAGACTCAATAACACTTAGGCCTTGACTTTAGTGTTGAGGTTTTTGAGGAGTTACCCACGAGTCATTTGTTGGGGTAAAACCAATAGAGGCTTGAATGCATTGGAAGGGGATTTTATGTTATGAGGATCTACAGGGATCACTCTTCACTCTCCAATAGGGAGACTCCACCAAGAATTTTACAACATTAGGAATTCTCCTTTGCAATCTAGACTCCATAAGGATTACCCTGACCCATTGGGCGAGACAAACCCTCTAGGAGACCTATTGCAAAGTAAAAGGGACCCCACCAATATTGTAGGAAGCACCTTCCATCTATAACCATACGACAAGTGGAACAAATGAAAAGGCTGAAAAGGTTTCAAAGGAGACTCAAATCATTCCATAACTAATGAGAGATTATCACATGGAAAACATGAAAGGACATAAAAAAATTCTCTCTAGCATTATAGGGCATGAGAATTTTATAGAGGATTTTGATATGAAATAGATATGAACTCTCAAATTGTTGTAAGAATTAGTACCTGCAAGACAATTCAACAAGTTATGAAGGTTAGACAAACTATGGAAAACAATGCAAATGTAAAAAATGTGAATAAGAAAAAAGAGAAAAATAGAGAATTAAATGAAAAGAAAAAATAAAAATAGGAGAGAATATGTTGAGGAATGGGTGTAGGTTTTAAACCTTTACAACATAGAAATGTAGACACAAACTCTTTATAACACATAAGGAAAAAAAGTATAATAGCATTCACACATAGTACTAAAATATTTACACTGGAAACCCTTAATTGGGAAAAAAAACAAAATGTTTAGAGCTAGACCGCTAACTCTCATTGTATTAACTTCACCATTTAAAAATACAATATATATGATTCCGCGAAATTCAAAACCTTAATCCATTGAACTGGATTAGATTGCAACCTTAATTCCTTAACCATAATCATAAAACCATGGGCTGAAAAACCATGTGCCAAAACTGCCCAAAACATACCAAAAAGATTCCCAATTTGTTTTCCAGAGGCTCCACCCCCAAACCCTTGGGCCCATTGCACCCAACACATGCATCACACATGGGGATAAATAGGCAAATAATATAAAAAATACCCAACACTTGTTGTTTTCTTTCCATATAGGGGAGTTGAGTATTGCATGATCAATAATTTAGGGCATCAATTCCCATTACTTCTCTACACCAAGATAACTTCTCAGGGCTTACATACTTTGTCAATGAATCTACAATATTCTTCAAAGTGTCCACTTTCACCAGCAACACCTTCTTGTCTTCAACCATGTCTCTCACAAATTCATGTTTAAATAAATAAATTACGTTGAAAGGTTTTTTTATGGATGTGTATTTTTACACACTTTGTCATCTTCAAACTTGTTTTTATTCATAAATGATTTGTAATATTGTGATTTGATAGATTTTTTATTTGATCTCTGTAGAAATTGTCTCTACGTGATTTGATTGTGGTGGTTCTTTAATCAACTATTCATCATGTTTAGCTTTTGGCCTTTCCACTTTCAATAATTTTATTGATTCTTCTACATTTGCACTAGGTTTCATCATAATTGAAATAAAATGTGATGCGACTTTATAGTTAAATAATGAGAATTATATTCATGTGTGCTATATCAAGATTGGTGTTTTAAATGTACATTCAAAGTTACATATAGTAAGAACACATAATTTCGTTTATTATTCAAGTTTATATCATCTGCAGTAGCATGTTCTTTTGATTATATGTCTGGCACCAAATTTAACAGTTCATATTTATCTTTAGATGTGGAGTCCATATACAAACATACATCTTTTATCCATACTACTAAAACACAATTGTTCCACTATTGGTTGGCATGATTTGAATACATTGCATCCACGCAAAAGCCTTGATTTTGGTTTCTTTGATATGGAAATGTTATTGACTCCATTCAAGTAACTAGGTAATATGCAAAGCATCATTATTGAGTGAATCATAACCATTAACTAAGATGGTGATTAAATTCCAACACTAGTAAGGTCAAGTCCTAAAATCGAGGGCCTCAAAGTGACTTTTCAATACTTTAAGAACTCAAATTTGGTATTATAGGTATCTAGTAAGTAATTAGTCATTTTTGTTCTTACAAAAATTGGTGAACCTTTAGGCTCCTATGCAACATAATCTTGCATCATGCTTCCTTTTTTCTACCACCAGACTTGAAATATTATAAATTATGGTTAAATAAAGTGCAAGGTTCATTGAAGAAGTCATGTAAGGTGTTATGCAGTATGTGGGATTTTATATTCCCATATTTTTGGATCCATCAAGGTTTTTAATCGAAATAAATCCTAAAGTTGGGTCTGTAGAGTAACCTTTTCAAGTGTAAGAGACATGAGATGCTCAATTCGCCTGAAGTCCTACTCCAAAAATATTATAAAGGATAATCCATTTTAGAGTTGGGTCAATTAAAGAACATGTATGAGTCCAAGAAAACATGAAGTCCAAGAACTACCCAAGACCAATGCATGGATTGTTGTAATCTAAGGGAAAGTAGAGAGTGTTACTGGTAGAACCTTACATAGCCATCATAGAGATACATGCATACACATAGGCATATAGAGAGACATACATAAGTAATGAGAGACCAAATAAGAGTCCTTTTATTATATGATAGACAGTACAACACAATTACACATATCCTCTCCCATGAAGTTGTTTGATCCTTCATGTGCCTATCTATTTATACCTCTAACAAGCAATTGTAACTACTTAACTGCTTGGGTCGGTCGGTTAGCATAGACTCCGACCGACTTCTGCTTATAACTACATTGGTCGACCAACAAGTTATAAGTCAAACATCAAGTATAGTCACCAGGGTCGACTAGCCCATACAAAATCTCCCCCCACCTCAATTCCTTGCTCGTCCCAAGAAAGTGGGGGTCATACAAAATAATTTTTTTTCTCATATTTCGATTACAAAATTACAGTATGGAGAAGTAAATATGAAGAGAGAAAGAAAAGGGACAAGATATTTATGCGGTCAACCGACTTAAGTTTCTATTTTTGATTGAGTTGTTATGCCTGGAGTTGCACTGCTAGATGAATCAACTGCATCTTGTATGTCTGGTGTTCCTATGTTTTACTGGGTGCAAGATATATGATTCTTGTGAGTAGGTTGATTCCTAGATACCATTATGAAATTTTTGACTTTTTAAAATTCTATTTTGGCGTCACCATTGAATTGGTTTCCCAGTCATTTATTCTCGCGCTGGAGTGTTTCTTGGAATGTTTTTTTCCATATTTTCTTTGTGCATCCATCGCAAGAAACAATGATTTTTTATACCTTCACCCATGGGTTGAGGAAAGCCCAGAGGATCCCTACATGCATTTATGTGAAGGAGAAATTCCTCTTCTCACGTCTGGTCCAAGATGGTTGACCTTCTTCTGAATTATAGCAATTTGAACTATGAGGGTCATCAACTGCTAACTTTGGCCAGCTCATGGTTTCTAATCTGGTATTTATCTTTCTGCAGAGTGAACTTTCTCCTTACTTTTATTTGTTATATAGATTTTAGGTTCATTATGTTGAAGTTAGTTCAAATTGGTAACAAAATTTATTTGAGATTGGTTAGTGGTAACCATAAAATTTACATGCACACGAGCTCGAATTCCCAGTTTTGTGAAATTATAGGAAAGAGTAGTTAAGTTAAATCATGTTGTTGCCCCGTGCCTTCGGGTTTTAGTCTAGATCGGTGGCACCAAGTAAAGGTCAAAGGCATTAACGAGGCTTCCCCCTGCTTGTCATCTCGATGGGGGGCTCTTTCTATTGGGGTGGCTAAGCCCAAGGGAGGCGTCCCTAGGTAATCGAGGGTGAAAGGAAAGGGCCAAGGGATTAAGGCTCAAGAGGAGGGTTAAAGTAGGTTTTCCCTTCCCAGATTAATACAGCCAAGAGGATAGTCAAAGAAGATAAACCACAAGATAGGCACTTGTTTGTGAGACAAAGAAAATAAAACTAAAGTAATGCCTTGATGAATTGATTATGTAAAATTAATGACTATCTTTATTATATATATATGGGCACATAAAGCAGTAACTATTGGCGTGTTGATTTGTTGGTTTTGAATGGTATAACGGGATGGACGTTCGATGGTCGCAGGTATGGAATAAATATCATCCTTGCTCATACAAAGTTTGTTGCGTCACTATACTAGAGGTGGCTAACCTAGTCCTAAGGTTAGTTGTGAGAGACAAAGAAGTGGGCGTTTTACAAATTAGTCAATGACAATAATCTACACATCAATATCTATCATTAGATGACCTAGCCGCAACTTTTATACTATCCAAAGGTTCAAAATAGGCCTGACGTCATCATCAAATTAGGGCTAGTAAGACGCTAGAGCTTGATGGGGTTCAAATTTAAGAGGTTTGAAAAGGTTTTTAACACAATAGACTCAGCGTTGGATAATTAGACTAGTGCCTTGCCAGAATTACATGGAGTCAAGGAGCAAGGCTAAGTCTCGGGAGAATCTAGAATTCAAGGACAAGAGGTTAGGCTTTCCCCAGATGCTTTTACAATGGCGAGGGAGACCTGATCAAAACCCTAAGGGGAGGGGCTCATTCGGTGTTGCTTAAGCAAGGAATCATGCTCCTCCCTCTTTCCTTAAAAATCCTTGGCAAAAACAGCCAGCTTCAAAACATGAATCTAGGGATGAAAAGTGTTGCAAAGACAAGGCCTTTCAAACCTAAAGGTCAAAACCCTAGGTGTAAACTCAATTGAGCCTAGGATGTCTTCCTTCTTCAATTTATGTTTTAAAACCAACTCAGAAAAAGGGGAATTAGTGCTTAGCAGCGACTAGAATATATTCTCCTTAATCAATGGCTAACACAAGTAGGTCCTTGCTTCTATCATGGGGACATGAAGCAAGGACCTACTTGTGTTCTTGCTACCTAGGGTTTCAATGATTAAGCAAAATAATAACAATGTAACCATAAATGTAGAGATTTAACCTACAACCATTCCAATTAAGAAGTTTTGTATGAAAAATACACTTACAAACCAATGAAAACATCAAACCCTACTTGTAAAACCTTCCAATGATATAAAACATACCGTAAATATGCAAAATTGATTCTCCACAAGTGTAGCACCTCAACTCCAAGAACCAATAACAAGACCTAGAGACTAAAAATGATCTCACAAGAGAGTGAGGTTGTGTTATGTCTAAAGTGAGGGCTCAGCGATCCCTCTATTTATACCAATCTTATGACCTTTTATTACAAAATAGGTCATTAAAGACAAACAAAGTGACTAACAATATTACACTATTTTTCACATTAAATTCTTAAAATGTCATAATTATGAGCTAAAAAGGGAGGCCCGCAGGAGGCAGTTGGCCCTTTTGGGCAGATAAGCATCAGAGAAAAGTGTTGGCCCCTATGGGGCTCCTGCAAGCTTTCACACTTGCCAAATGATCCAGCACACTGCCCTGCAGCTCGACACGTCCGGTTGCCACCGGTGGCGTCACATGCATCGAGAAACAATGCGTCCCATGCAGGTGGGTGATCCCCACGGGTCGGGCTACGCCATGGTGTCTGGTGGAGCGTCTTCTATCTTCTTCGTACAATAGCTCATCGGCGGGGTGTCTGCCCTCTACCATCCCAACAACCATCGATGGGCTCTTTAGCCCATGGAAGTCTGAACTAATCATATCCCCATGTGTCTGGGTTGGTACCTGTCCAAGCCGGTATGGTCACGCATCAAAGACTACTTCCCTCCATGGGCTCATGGAGTCACAGGGATCATAGCAATGTCAATCACATTTCATCATTAAAGTTATCAAATACATGCATGAAATCCCTATCATATCATCTAAGAGCTCAAAGACATTACATAGATCTACTATACAAAGGCTGAAAGCCAGAAGCCAGAATAACCTATTGGGCCAATACCCACAAGATAAGAAAGTTTCCTCGAGGAATATCATTCAAGCCATGTTTTATGAGGTGATATAGTTTAGGGATGTCCATTCATAGTAAAACCAAGGGCGGTGTTGTGCGTGGGTACTGTAGGAGGTGAGTTGTACAGTCATGGATGCATTTTTACAAGCCCTTTATTGCCTTTATCTTTTTTATTTATTTCTTTCTTTCTTTTTACTTCAATTTGACGAAGAGGACCTTGCCTTGGCTTGGTGACCAGATAAAGTGTTACCACTAGTATCTTAGCGAGAGATGATAAAGTATTTCAGTGATGAGACCCCCTTTCCCTTGGACATGCAACCAAAGTCCAGCACTTCACTGGCGTGGTGACTAGATGATGGCAATGTCATGCCATTTGGATACCTATGAACATAATGGGGCCGGCTCGGCGAGGACCTCCCATCCTCTTAGTTAGGTCTTGTTTTATTATTTTTTCTTAGGGTCCCTTTAGTTTCTTATCGAGGGACTTTTTATTGCCTTCGAGGGATCCCTGGGCAAAGCATCTCTAGGTTTATTTCCTATGGATTTTTATCTTTTACCCGGTACACTTTTGGGCCTTTAGCCCCTTCTTCCCACAAGACAAAGTGTAACCCTCAAAAGGTGTCCCCAATGGCCGGACAAAGGGAATGGGAAGGATGTGCGGGGAGAATAAGATGTAAAATGATAAAATGGTGGGCGCGGAACGATGGCTCTGCAAATCCCACCTTGGTGGCTGGCAAAACCCATGAATGTCATCTTCCTAAGTCAACCCACCAATTACCCCAACAATGGTCAAGTGGATTAGTGTAAGATCAAGCGATCCTTCCAGTAAGTAGGAACCTAATGCATATATAAAGGGGTTATAGCGATCAAGTATGACACATACCATGATACCTTGGACCAATTACCTCATGGAGCAAGGGGAGTCCTCTCCGATGCAAGTCAAATGCGATGGTGATGAGGCTTCTTGCTGCCCCTAATGGGGACAAAAGTCGGTGAAGATGAATAAATATAGACCCTCGAGTACATTACTTAGATCAATCACGCTCGGTACTTCATGTCTACGTGGGCCTTTCGAGACGCGATCTCCCTGAATTATCCCTAGATATCGGGGATAACATCATCAACTTCGGGGACGTAACTGCCAGGTAAGAAGCATGAGAACCTCAGAAATCTCTGGTATAAACCTGTAGAGATTCTCACACTTGACAAGAAAGAATTAGTGACAAAGGTGGGGTGGTATTGCCACTTATGAAATATCCCCATGTATATGAGATAAAACAATCAAAATGCATATATAAAGGAAACAAAAAATAAATGCAGACGGTATAATACACGGAAATGCCTACCTACCCATACTTACTTGTCTTGTCGTAATGCGGAGGATAGTAGCGGCTTGATATGTAAAGCGTTCCTGCCATTAATTCGATTTCCTTCGAACATCTCCGAGGTTGAAAGAAATTTGTACCCTTTACAACTTGCAGTCTTGGGGGCCTCTAGCAAAATTTGTCAAAATTTCTTGGTAAATATCGGGCTTCTCTTTTCTTTTATCCCATAATAGGACAAGATCTCCTACGTGAAACCACGTCCTTGGCTTTGTGGTCAAAGTGTTCTTCACTTTCTCTTGGTTCCTTATCATTTGACCGTTTCTTTGAGTTTCGTCTAATTCTATCAGGTGGTTTATTCTCCCTTGGATTGACTCTGCATCTGTGTCATAATGTTGTACAAATCGAAGAATGGAAATTTGGAGATTCACAGGGAGTTTGATTCGTCCCATACCGACTCAAAAGGGGTTTTCCCTGTGGGCGTCTTTGTTGTTATTCGATCGCCCATCTTTGCATACTTTATTTGCTATCCATGATTTCTTATTTTCTTCAACAACCTTCTTAAGAATATTCATGAGATTCTTGTTGGTTGATTCTACTAATACATTCCCTTGTGGGTAATAGTTAGAATGGGACAAAATCAATGCCATGTTGAAACAAAACTCTACAGGGCATGGGCGAAAGCTTTGGCATTATCCATAGTGATCTTGAAGGAAGGTATCCCAAACCTTGTTATGATGCGATCTTCCAAGAAGTTCGGCGACGAAAACCTCTTTAGTGGATTTTGTAGGAATTGATTCGACTCATCTGGTGAAATAGTCTGTGGTCGTCAAGATCCATCGATGTCCATTACTTGAATTGTCCTTGAAATCACCAATAAAATCCGAGGCTATGGCGATATTGCTTCCACTACTATTGGTTTCAAAGGCTGGGCTAGGAGTTTTGGTTTTCCGGTGAAGTATTAGCAAGGTTAGTAGAACCGAGCGATGTTGATAAGCATCTAAGAAAAGGGTTGGCCAATAATAGCCGACCCTCAAAATCTTATGAGCGTTAATTACGTGCAGCAAAATGTCCGCATGATTACCAGTGTAATTCCTCTAAAATCTTCTTTGCCTCATCTTTGTTCACGCATCGAAGTATAACGCCATCGGGATTCATCCATCCAAGCCCGTTTTCTGTAAGGTAGTATTTCATGGCCTTCAACCTAAAATCTCTCCTCTTATGATCTACCAAATTATCAGGGCAAGTGAGGTTCTTCAATTAATAAATGATATATGAATACCATTCATCATCCTCGGTTCATTGGCTATTACATTCCTTTTGTTCATTCTCACCAATCGTATGGCTTCTTGATTTCGATCGACTTTGAATGGAAACCTTGTCCCTTATTATCTTGGTGGGTTTATCACCACAAGTCATACTCTTAGTTTTAAAACCCACTTTCCTCAGTTGCCCATGTTGAGTCTTGTTGTGACAAAACATCTTTTACGGCTGGATACGGGACATAAACCTTGATTTTATTATAATCGACATAATTTCTGAAATCTTTGGAGGGACTTAACCAAAGCGTAAAATTGTTTTTCTATGGGCGGTGTAGTTCAGTGCGAATCTCTCATGACTTTGCTCACGCCAAAAGGCCATGGGATGTTCAAAGTTCGACATCCTTTTTGCATCAATATGCCTGCAATGGTGTTCTGGGATGCAAATGAGAAAATTATGAAATCTAGAGTGAAAATCAGGATTGATCAAGACCGAGGCTTGAGAGATGGCGTTTTTGATATCTTCAAAGATCTATCAGCCTCATTTCCCCATATGAAAGAAACATCCTTCTTGATGAGAATGTAAAGGTTTATCAACTTCCGGCAAAGTTAGGCACGAATATGCGGATGAAGTTGATTTTTCAAGAAAAGATTCGCGGGAACCTTTTGTTATTTGGAGGACGGACATCTTTTATGGATTGGACTCTTCCAGGGTCAATGGAAACTCCCGGGTGATACGTGTCCCAATAGTTTTCCTTCCTCAATCCCAAAAGCAGACTTCTTTGGGTTTAGTGAGATGCCATACTTCCTACATCGTTTCAAAAACAATCCCGAGGTGGGAGAGAGATGGTCTTTCCTTTCTTTAGACACAACTATTGAGGTCATGTTGATAAATTTCTATGATTTTTTGTATAGGGTCTCTAAAGGAAAATTCCATTGCTCTTTGAAGGTGGCACCTTCATTCCTTAAAGACAAAATGGCATTCTCAAATTTACATAAAAAGTTCCTAGAGTAGTAAATGCGTTTTTGAGCTGGTCTTCTCTTTTGAGAAAACTTGGTTGTATCCAGAAATCCATCAACGCCGACATCATTCCCGCTCCTGTGACTCGTTGAAGCAGATGTTCCATGTTTGGGAGAGGATAATTATCCTTTAGCGACATCTGGTTGAGGTTACAAAAATCAACACATAGGTGGATGTCACTATTTTTCTTCCGAACAACCACTAAATTTGACATCCAAGAAGAATACTTGATGAGGGGCGCTGTAATCTTTGCATCGACCATCTTTTGGAGTTCTTTCTGTATCTTCCCGATAACCAGTTGATGTGCCTCAACTTTTGTCGAGAAGGTTTGGCTCCCTCCACCAAGGGTATAGCATGTTGGATAATGTCTCCTCTATAGGCGTCAATTCATCGTAGTTCCAAGCAAGGTATCTCTGAATTCCCTGATGAGCTCCATTTCCTTCCTCTCTTTCTCGGTAGTCCCCTTTCCCCTATCTTGACTATTCTTGGATCCATCGATTACCAATGTTGAACTCCAGGCTTCCTCGAGCTTGCTTGTTGGTTCTTTCCCCTTTGAAATATCGTAATACATCCAAAAAAGGTTTTCTAGAGGAATACAACCCTTTGGTGAGGTATTGTTTTGTAGGTTGATTATTTCCAAGTCCATAGAATCAACGAGGAAATTGTCACGTGTATTTGTGAATTCTTTGCTATTCTCCATGAATTTGATAATTTTATCATCATCTTCAACCACATGATGCTCTAGATTGTCGGGAATAGAAGGTCTAAGAGGACCTCCATTTTTCATTGATCATGAAGAGGTCCTTAGCATGGTTGCAAAGTGGACGCCAGCAGAGACGGCAAGAGCATCTTCCACATGGTTTTGTTCTCGAGGAATAGCTTCAATTGATATCCTTTTGAAGGTTTTTGAAAGAGTTTGACTACATCTTGATACTTCTTTAACTTATCGTTCTTAGTTGCAAACCTCATTAGAACTTATGAAACGATGAGGTCGAATCACCTTTTACTTCCAGGATTGTAGCTCCCTTGTTGATAGCCAGATTGAGTCCCAAAATCAAATCTTAAATTATTCAACAACATTGTTATTGCAACGAAATTCCAATCTATAATAATGATAGAAAATCTCACCTGAAGGAGTTGTTAAGACTATTCCAGTGCCTGATCCAAAGTTTGAGTGTGAGCCATCGAATTCTAGCGTCTAGATTCCTTTTGTCTCTTCTATTGTGTCCATGTTTAATTTTCCTTCTTGAATAAACCAATCCACATTTCGGACCATTGTTGATGCATAAGAGTTGATCATCTATCTCATTAGGGTTTTCAACCGGTGATCCAACAAAAGGTTCATTGTAGATGGTATAATGTCCTCCTTTAGGATGAGGGATAGTGGCTCTGGATTGCTCTTTGTGAATTCTTCCATTTAAGTGCTTAATAAGATCATCACAGATGATAATCCTGAATTTGTTAATATCACCCACAACAACCACATTTATCAAGAAGGGAGCGCTAGGAACTTGAAATTCGAAGGCTATCTCAAGGTTGTTAATGGCTCCCTTTACAAAATAGTCCTTGGTGTTAGTTCGTGAAATTTTTAAGCCCAATTATCGCATAACCTCTTCTGTCATTAAATTGGCTTTGGCCACAGATTAGTAGTAGACAATTGTGGAGAAGAAAATTTTGACTCGGAGGGAGACGTAAAAGTGTTTGAACTCACGATTTTTAGGAATCGGGTCTTCCACTTGATGGATAAAGAGAGAAGTCTTGAATGGGATTCAGGTCCAAAATTTTGGATGCATCACTACCTTCATCCTTTGGATGGGCCCTCTTCAACGGAGGCTCTTGGAAGATATATCACTCTTATGAAAGGCTCCATTTTCTTTTGGTAGGAGATAATTCGACTTGGAGGGGCTTAGACTCGGGCTCCCCGGCATGGGTTCATTTCCTGGGTCCCATGGTTCACAATTCATGTTTCGTTGTTCAATAAAGTCATCAAAATCAAGATTTCTCTCTCAATCACGAAGGCCATATATTGTGCTTCTTCCAAAGTTGTTGGCGATCGGTCCCTAACTCTAAATTGCAAAGTTCCTTCTAAAGAGGAAAGGTAATGATCAACGATAGCTTGTTCCGAACCAACCCTTGATCAGATCTTTTTGAGGACAAGATTAAAACTGTCAGTGAACTCTCTTATACCTACACAAGATCCTTTAGATGTTGTAGTCTTGGGAACAAGGTCTTGTGAGTGTTCATATCCTGCTTACTTTAAGGCCTTTGTAGCTCTTCAAAGCGTTCTTTATGCTTCTTTTGGGAGTTGATCAATCCAACCTTAGCTTTTACTATGAGGGCTTGCAAAGAGTTTCATGAAAGCGTCAGGGTGATCTTGACCATCAAGGTGAAAGTCAAAGCCATGGCTGGGTCCAATGTGATTTCCAGAAGTTTCTTTTCCCGAAAATAAAGGTAGCCAAGAGTTTGCATCTGTAGGCAAATCATGTACTCCACCTTGGATGTTACTGAAATCAAAGCAGTTATAACCCTCTGGGTGAGACCATTTATGAGGATTTGGATTGGCAGAAGGTACAGGGTTTGTTATGAAGGTGGTGGTTGTCATAGTAGCGGGGTTTGAATACAATTTTCCACTATGAGTAGTCATATTTAAAGGAAATCTCTTTCCAAAAGTGACTTGAAAGCAATTGAATTAGCAGGAGGCTTCCTTGAAAACTAGAGGAGGGTTATTGAACCTCCTTTTGGTTTCAATGGAGTTGCCGGATAGTTCCACGAAACTACCAAAGAATAGAGGGAAAGTGGAGTCTCAAAATGCAGCTTGTGAGAAAAGGTCTTTGGGACAAGGCTTACCAAAGGTTTGTCATTGAGAAATTTTCGATGTTCCCCGTGCCCGGTACCAAAATGTTAGCCTTTCGGTTGTAGTCTAGATGAGGGTAGCTCAAAGTAAAAGGTCAAAGCTGGCATAACAGAGCTTCCACCCACTTGTCACCTCGATGGGGGTTCTTTCTATTTAGGGTGGCTAAACCCAGGGGAGGCGTCCTAGGTAATCTGGGGTGTAGAAAGGAAAAGGGTCAAGGGATTAAGGCTCAAGAGGTTAAAGTAGGTTTCCCCTTCACAGTTAGCCAAAGAGGGATAGTCAAAGATAAACCACAAGATAGGCACCTATTTGTGAGACAAAGCAACAATAAAACTAAAATGTTAGCGGTGGTTAATGCTTCATAAATTAATGACTATCTTTATTATATATATATGGGCACATAAAGTAGTAATTATTGACGAAGTCCAATGATTTACAAAAATGACAATGGTTTATAATGGCCCACTTCTCAATAACTTACGAATGACTTTCCATTCAATGTATCAAATCAATCCTTAAATTATCCTAGCATATGAAATATCATCATATGCTCACATACAAAGTTCTTCGCGTCCACTATACTAGAGGTGGCGATCAACCTAGTTTAGGTTAGTTTTTGGTAGGCAAAGAGGTGGACATTTTACAAATTAGCCAATGACAATAATCTACACATCAATATCTATCATTATATGACCTAGCCACATTTTATATATCAAACAAGAGTTCAAAATAGGCATGGCGTCATCATCAAATTAGGGTTAGTAAGGCGCTAGTCTTAGTTAGGAGTTTCAAATTTAAAAGAGGTTTGAAAGGTTGTTTTAACACAATAGACTCAACTTTGGATAATTAGACTAGTGCCTTAGGGTATTGTATGAGTCATTGGAGCAGGCCAAAGTCTGAGAGAGAATCTAAATTCAAGGACAAGAGGGTTAGGCTTTCTAGGGCTGCAATGGTAGAATACAAAGTCAAAGTCAGGGAGTCTCATTCCGGTGTTTCTTAAGCTAGGCCTCATGCTCTCCCTCTTTCCTTAAAATCCTTGGCAAAATGGCTGGCTTCAAAACATGAATCTAGGGATGAAAAGTGTTGCAAGACAAGGCCTTTCAAACCCTAAAGGTCAAAACCCTAGGTGTAAGCTCAATTGACCTGGGGCGTCTTCCTTCTTCAATTTATGTTTCAAAACTAACTTTAGAAAAATTAGTGTAGCAACGGCTGGGCTATATTCTCCTTAATCAATAGCTAAAACAAGTCTTCTATCATGGGGACATGAAGCAGGACCTACTTGTGTGCTTGCTACCTAGAGGTTCAATGATAAAGCAAAATAATAACAATGTAAGCATAAATGTAAGAAATTTAACCTACAACCATTCAATTAAGAGTTTTGTAAGAAAATACGCACAAACCAATGAAAGCATCAGAGCCCTAGTTGGCAAACCTTCCAATGGTGAAAACACATAAATATGCAAGATTGGGTTCCCACAGGTGTAGCGCCTCAACTTCAAGAGCAAATACCAAGACAAAGACTAAAATGATCCTCTCACAAAGAGTGGGTTGTGTTATGTCTAAAAATGAGGCTCATGACCTCTATTTATACCAATCTTATGACCTTTAATTACAAAATAGTTCATTAAAACAACCGACAAGTGCACAATATTACCTTCATTTTTTCACATTAAATGCTAAAAATGTCATAATTATGAGCTAAAAGGGACGTCAGGCCCCTTTGAGGGAGTTGTTGGCCCTTTTTGGGAAAGATCGGCATCCAAGAAGCAAGACGTTGACCCCTCTGGGCCTCCTGCAGCTTCCCTGCGTGCCAATGATCCGAGCTAGCGCCACTGCGCTCAGAGAAATGTCTAGGCGCCTTACTCCCGGTGTGTCACGTCCATCAGAAACAATCGTCCCATCTGTAGTGGGCGATCCCCTGGTCGGGCTCTTCCATGGTGTCCTGGTGAGGGCGTCCTTACGTCTTCTTCATGCAATAGTTCATCAGGACATTTGTCCTCCCTCTTCCATCCCAACAACCATGCGATGGGCTCTTGACCCCATGGAGTCGAACTAATCATATCCCATGTCACCAGGGCATGGCGAGGTACCTGTCCGCATGGTATGGTCCTGCACATCAAAGACTCGCCCTCCATGGGCTCATCGGAGTCCTAGGGATCATATAAATGTCAATCACATTTCATCATTAAAGTTATCAAATACATGCATGGAAATCCCTAGACACTTATCATCCCAGAGCTCAAAGACATTACACGGATCTACTATACAAAGGCAGAAGAAACCGACGAATAACCCTGGGCCAATACCCACAAGATAAGGAAAGCTTCCTCGAGATCACATTCAAGCCATGTTTTATGAGGTGATATGGTTTAGGATGTCCAGTCCGATGTACCAAGGGAATGTTTTGTCTGTGGGTGCCTTTGTAAGGAGGCGAGTTATTGCAGATCATGGATGCATTATTTCCAAGTCATTTTATTGCCTTTATCTTTTTTATTTATTCCTTTTCTTTCTTTTGCGCTAAGGGTCGTTGGAGGACACTACAGCTTGGTGGCCAGAGATGGCAGTGTTACCCATTGGTATCTTCGAAGAGATTATAAGGTGTGGCTAGGTGATGAGACCCCCTTCCCTTAGCCATGCAACTGAAGGTCAGCACTTACAGCATTGGTGACGAGATGATGGCACAATGTCATCTTACATTGGATACCTATGAACATAATAGGCCGTCTTGTGATGAGACCTCCCATCCTCTTGGTTGAGTCTTGTTTTATTATTTTTCTTAGGGTCCTTTAGGTTCTTATCAAGAGACTTTTTATTGCCTTCGGGGGATCCCGGGTGAAGCATCTCTAGGTTTATTTCCTATGGATTTTATCTTTTACGGTACACTTTTACCCACAGACCTTTAGCCTTCTTCCCACAAGACAAAGTGTAACCCTCAAAGGTCATCTAATGGCGGACAAAGGGAATGGGAAGGATGTCTTGAGGAGATAAGATGTAAATGATAAAATGGTGGGGGCCCAGGACAATGGCTCTCCAAATCCCCCCTTGGTGGCTAACCAAACCCATGAATATCATCTTCCTAAGTCACCCACCAATTACCCCAACAATGAGTCCAAGTGGATTAGTGTAAAGATCAGCAGTCATCAGAAATGAAAGGAACCTAATGCATATATAAGGGTTATAATGATCAAATATGACACACATACCATGATACCTTGGACCAATTACCTCATGGAGCAGAGTCCTCTCATCTTGAGTCCAACCCGATGGTGATGGAAGTTGTTCCTGCTAACAGGGACAAATATGGCGAAGATGAAGAAGGATGGGTCCTCGAGGCCATTCTTAGGTCAATCCTACTCTCGGTACTTCATGTCTAGGACACGTGGGCCTCGAGACATGATCTCCTGATGCTCTAGATATAGGGATAACAGTTACTAGTGCAACTGCTTTGAGGTACAATATCATATATGGATTATCATAATTGGATTGTTTATGAATGTGCATATTACCTTTTGCATGTTGATATATCTATGGTTATTGAATATATGTTTGTGCAAACTCTCTTGTGTGATAATTATTGGATTAAAGGAGGGTGAATCGATAATAGAGCAATTAATCCTTTTTACCATAAAATTGGTGTTATATCCATTGTAGCATTATCATCCAAACCAGAGAGTAAATAAACAATGAACAAATGATCAATCCCACACATACACAGTACACCATTGTTTCGCGGAAAACCCAAAGTGGAGAAAAACAGAATGGATTTTTCTTATATGTCTTTAGAATTGCATTCATTGGAAGAACCAACTTCCTTTGTTTTCTGGTTGCAATTGGAAGGAGGCTCCAACAACCTAGTTTCTCGGGCTACAACTTTGAGGAAGATCAAATCCCAATTCTCTGGCTACAACCGAGGAAGGGAGGCTACAACCCTATGTTCTCCATTACAAGAAGGCTACAACCCCTATGTTCTCAGAAACACAACCGAGAAGGTGGCTACAATCCACGTAAAGCGAGAGACCCATCAACCACCTTGGTACATAGAAGTTCAATAATGGAACCATTGTCACACTATCACTATGAGTGAGATATACTGCTGTGAACTGTGCCAATCAGCACACTAGCAGCTTTGTGCCAATGGCAGTCATTACATCAACCATGCATGGAGCTTGTACCTCAACACAGCAATCAACATGCTGTAAAGAAAGAGTGCATCAACCATTACTCCAACCTAACCAAACAAATTGTAATCAGCACGTACCATAAACAAGTGCATCCATTGCACCAACCCTCAACACGTACCATGAATAAGTTCATCAACCATGCACCAAACACATATGAATAACCTATCCACAACAACCTGCCCAAACAACCTATCAAAACAACTTGTCTCATAGATATTATCAACCAAATTGAATCTAATCACATATATAAATCACTAAGACAAATCTAAAATATATGCATCAATAAGGCATGACGAAACAACTCATGAAATCATCACCAAGATCGGTGTGGCTGTATATACCAATACAATTATGCTACATCATTCATAAACCATGAGTCAACAATACTATTAAAAAGTGCCTCCAACCATGTACCAAGTATGTACCAATCGTAGCCATCCAACTACTCATCAACTATGACTCATCAATATGTACCAACATCATCAACTATACACCTCGTAATGTGTAAACTCATCAACTACTTTGTCTCAACCATGTACCCAAGCATGTACCTCAACCAAAATCCCTCATGGAATTTCATCATCCAAATATGATTTGTAACTTTTAATAGACCTGGTGTATATGATCACATACCTGCAAACCTTCCTTAAGTTAACAACAAGAGACTAGAATTTTCATCAAACTTTAGTTTAGTCTCACATGACTAGTTTTGGATTAGTCAACAACCCTAACGAAATAATCGCAACTATGTACCTGTAATGAATAAGAAATATGAAAATTGTACACAATGTTCTTCATTGTGTTTATACAATTCCTCAGGTTTCACTACTTTGGAACCTCTCACAAAGGAGTTATAGAAAAAATAGAATACCTTGTTGAATTCTGGCTTATTCTAGAGAGCTAACTTGTAAAACATGCCCACATGTGGAATCTTTGTTGTATGGATATGAAAATTTAAAAAAAAAAAAAAAAAAAAAAAAAAAAAAAAAAAAAAAAATTCTTACTTAATTTGGATCTATTATGAATAATTTATGACGTTTTACCGAAACACTTGTTTTAGACTAGTTTCGGGACTAACCACAAATCCTATTTTCCACGGGTGTAACTCCAAAACTAAATGACAAAAGCTGAAATTTGTACCACAACTAATTGGATATGTTTGCTCAATGTCCTCCCAATTTCACAGTCCTAATTCATTCTATAAAAACGTTATTGCAAAGAATGGTGAGATGGCCTATAAAGTAACGTACCTTAGAAGCATCATCAAAATAATTTATCCTCCCTTGAATTTCGGCCTTCTTTTAATTCACCTTCCCTATGAAATGCGGCTTAGATATCCTTTGGTTACCTCAGTCCTTGTATATATATTCAATGTGCCGGGTTATCCTGAGAAACTAGAGAGTTGGTTCTCCTTCCAGTTACTGCTTGGAAAACAAAGGAAGTTAGTGCTTGCTTCCAATGAATGTAATTCTTCAAGACATATAAGAAAAAATTATGGTTTTCTCCCGCTTTGTGTGTTTTCACGTAGAAACACTGGTGTACTTTGTATGCCTATGATTGTTCATTTGTTCATTGTTTATTTACTTTGCAAATATTGAATTGATATTGCTACATTGATATAACACTTGCATTATGGTTAAAGGATTATATTTCTATATTACCGATTCACCCCCCTTCTCAATAAACCAACAACATCAACCTGTACCTCAACCTGTAATCAGCCTGTACCGTAAACACGTGCATCGACCATGCACCAACCTGTATAAACAACTTGTAATCAACGTGTACCATAGAAACGAGTGCATCAACCATGCACCAACCATACAATACCCTCATACCTGCAAACCTTCATAACTTTAGCAACGAGACTATAATTTTCATCAAACTTTACTTTAGTCTCACATGACTAGTTTTTGGATTAGTCAACAACCTAACTTGAAATAATCCTTAACTATGTACGTGTAATGAATAGATATATGAAAATAGTACCTAGAATTTTCTTTAGTGTGTTTTATGCAATTCCTCTAGGTTTCATTACTTGGAACCTCTCAGAAGAGGTTATATGAAAACTGCCAGCCTGCTTGTTGAATTATGTCTTATTCTAGAGAGGACATGTAGAGCATACCCCTCATGGAATATTTGTTATATCTTATCTAAAACTTTTACACAGAATACTACAGATGGTAATCTAGCAACACATTTTGTCTTACTAGAAATTTGGATCTATTTTGAAGAGGATTACTTTGGTGTTTTTACTTGAAATACTTGTTTTAGATTGGTTCAGGACTAGCCACAAACCCTGTTTCCGTGGAGTGTAACTCCCATACAACGACCCACAAGCGTGAAATTCATTGCCACAACTACTTAGATATGTTTCCTCATTGGCTTCACAATTTTGGTTCTAAATCATTCTAGAAAAATGTTATTGCGAAAATGGTGAGATGACCTGTAAATAACATACCTTAGAAGCATCATCAAAATAATTTATCCTCCTTTGAATTTCGGCCTTATTTACTTCACCTTCCCTCCCTGAAATTTGGTTTAGATATCCATTGGTTACCTCAGTCACCTGTATATTCAATGAAGTGTGATTGAAATGAGAGAGCCTTGCCTCTTATTTATACTTTCATGTAGCTTCCTTAGAAGCATATTCTAGGTCTCTTTGTCCACATGGCCACTTTGTCCATATAGTCACATATGTCCAACTTTCCCAATTTTCCCGCTTGTCCATATATCCAATAGCCATGACTACTTAACCCATTTCATCATTTTAGAGGTTAAACTTCTTATAACCACTTTCCATAATTAGAAAGTTCTTCATTTACTTTATTATTTAAATAATCCTCCTTGACTTTGTCACTTCCTTTATTATTTAAATAATCCTCTTTGACTTTGTCCACTTCACTTTATTATTTAAATAGTCCTCTTTGACTTTGTCCACTTCACTTTATTATTTAAATAGTCCTCTTTGAATTTAGCTGATACCTTTCCCAGGTATTACCGTTGAGTGCCCAAAGTCAGAACCTAGGAGAACTTGTTCAACACTGCCCTTGATGTCCAAGGGGAGAAATGAACATATTGCCATAACAATTACCAAAGGGAGATTGTTGGAAATATAGCTACAGCAGAGATGATTTGAACTGTCAAGGTTGTATAGCTACAGCAGAGATGACACAGACTGTCAAGGTTGTCATTGATGGCAATCGGTTGGTTATGGAGCACACACAAGAGAACTGGCAGAAGAAGCTAGATGATGACAGAGCAATATCCAAGTGGGGACGTTGAGATTGGGTTCCACTCAGCAAATTGTTCTACAAGAGGAGCTCCCATTACGTTAGGTTATCCAAGTTCCCATTGCGTTAGGAAAAAGGAGGGAATAAACCCATTTGAAATGTTTCAAGGAAAAAGAGGGAATAAACCCATTTGAGCAATAAACCCATTTTGAAACGTTTGAAAGAAAGCTCAAATCTATTCAAGCGCCCCCATTGAAACAGAAATAGAGGCAATGGCGAAGATAAATGCGACCCATTTGGCATTCCAGTTCAGCCTTCGCCCATGGGGATCTTTGCTGATAAAAACACACGCCTTAGCCACGGCCATGTCTAGCAGCAACAATTACAAATCATTTTCTTTAAGAAAAGCACGAATGATGCCATTCACAACGCGATTGGTGTGGCCAGCATCAAATGGCTATAATGCACAATCAACGGAGCTTAACATTGCTAAATCCTGGGTTTTTGCGGGGGTCCTTCATCTGCTTTGACAAGTCTGGAAGTTTTTACCAGTTGGGTTTCTCTAATCACTCTGGACGGTGGAAGGACTTTCAGTCTAAAATTAGACTGGCAGTTAAGACAGGAAGAACACAGCGTTGCATGATGTGGCATGCATA